>JAAAKG020132625.1:0-14442 GCA_010014905.2 Druon quercuslanigerum
TCGCTCGGGCAGCAAACTTCACACTCGTCAGAAATCACCGCCATTCGTCACTCGATATGTAATGTACTATTACTACTTCGTAAAAAGCTGCTATTTTTGGCGCTAAAATTCAATATTTTTTATAACATCTTTTTCCCTTATTAACTGTAAAATCTTGCTTGGTTAAACGTTATAATCTTGTTAAAAACTTATCCTGCTAGGTTGAGGTTTGATTTTTTCCGACAGAAATTTTTATATTTTTGGTGAAAAATTCAACATTTTATTTTTTTACAGTTTTTTTTCGTCCACTGTACACCTTTTCATATGTTAAATATTCAAAATAAATTATTATTAGAGGCAATGGATAGAAACACAATATTTAAAAAATTACCAATTTTAAACTCTTTGAATATCAGTAAAAAAATTTTGTTTACTACAATTTTGAAAGAATTTAGTATGCGGTTTTTATCGATGATTAGGCATTTTTCTAATAAAGTAAACATTTTACGTTCAGAAATGAAGATGAAAAATACATTAGATTTTTTCTAAATTCCTAGATTTTTAAAGTTTTTATTTAGCTATATGTTTGCAGAAAGCCAACAGGAAATTAAGAAAATTTCTTGTGTAAATCGATTTCTCAAAGCTTGAAACAGTGATAAATAAACATGATATAAAATGATTACAATTTTCGTTATTCTTCCTTTTTTATGATTTTAAGCACAAAGTAATATTACCAAAATTCTATTTAAAATAAAAAAAAAATTATTGAAAAGATATTAAAACTTTAGAAAAATTATTTTAACCATGTTCTTTGCATTTAGTTTTTTCATTCTGTAACGTTATGCCAATTTTTTTTAAAATTGTTCCATTTTACTAACTGATGGCTTTTTATTTAAGAAAAAATATTCTCTACAACTTTAATGTTTGAAACTATTGAAAAAATATTGCGATTTCTGTAATAGTGGAAAAGATGTGTACAAAGAATCATTAAAAAGAAACTGTATTTAAAGGGAATATTTTCGCCGTTAAGGGAACGAAAAATTCGGTACCGGTTAAAAGAAAATTAGCGGTACCGTACCCCTTTCAAAGCATATCAAAGGGCGGGGTTATGAACTAACCTCCTCGACTGCTATTATCACTGACTGTAATTAAGAAATATCTATAATCATCATCAATAAATTCTCAAATTCCTTCGAAATATCTGCGGGATTGTTCGAGGTGGCGAACACAATAGTGGAGTGGAACATAATTCCCGCGTCCGATCAGCGGGCGAGAAACAAAACGTCCGAATATGGACTTCCCTCTTCTTGAGAGCTTACGCGACGAGGGGTAACGTTTCCCTTCGAAGGCGGTCAAGGTACCGCTGCTGTGGCTGATCGGGCCTCCGTGGCGGCGCGGGATGAACTCGAAGACTCTGGGACCCGTACACCGAGGAGTCTGCCCGGTGAGAGCGGCGGCGATCGCAAATTCCACGAACGTGGAGGCGAGAGGCTGCACGGGATCATAATTGGTGCTATAAAACCCTAGATGGTCCAGCGGATCCGTAGTGGGGGGCGATACATGCCAGAGGAAAGGCTTACTGCCCGTCGCTGTGCAATTATTTTAGATGGAGACACAGAGAGAGGGATCTCCCGGTTACCAGCGGCGCGGGTCGCTTGTGTCGGCCCTACCCCGACGAATTTCAAGTAATTACCAAGCCACGGATAAAAAAAGATCGGCGGTATCTGAGCGATATTCCTGATGAGCACGTGCTACGGCGTCGGGTACGGGTGACGCGATTCTCCTGCAAAACTCGGTCGGCTTCCTTGACCCCCCTCCGACACTGTGCCACGGCAGCAGTACGTCTGGCCTGTTCCGCTTCCCGTTGGAAGCGACGATGGGCGACTACGAGCTGTTCTTGTTGAGCGGCTTCCCGCTGAGCGACGGCGCGGCGGCCCTGTTGGCCGACGCGCCAGCAAAACGAAGACGTCGAGTGGTTGCTCGCCTTGCCGACACAACCCGATGTGACGAAGAGACAGCGGCCCTTTCTGCTGACACTGACCCTTGGTGGCGATGAAGGCTGGCGGCTCCCTGAGCCGACTCTTACCGATGAAGAGCGATAACCCGTTAGGCGGCGGCTCCCTAAACCGACGCAACCTCCTAAAAACGAAGGTTGACGGCGGCCCTATTGGTCTCCTCGCTAGTTGGTGGGGCGGCGGCGTATATCCGCTCGCGTTGCAGCCCTCGGCGACGGGTGCACAGATGACGGCCCGTACATAGCAAACTATCTGTCATTAAGGGCTTTTCCTGTGTGAAAGTACCACACCCGCAACCGAATACCGACTACGCTAATCTCACAAACTTGACACTGGGAACTTACTTGATCCTTCCTTAGAATCCGATGAACCAATGACGATGAATTTAAAGATATTTGAAGTTACGCGACAAACTAAAGAGAAAAGGTAAAAGCGGACAGTTAAAAGTGACAGCATAAAGAATAAGGAACTTCAGAGCAGTTTCTGCCTCCCAGGCGGTACGTGCCTGCTACGAGCGTTGCCCGTCCGGTTGCCATCCACGCACTGTTTTTCGGCAGAGGCATAAGTGTAAACCAGCTACATAACAGCCTATTTCCCGGCTCATTCCAGGCCAACAAGAATTCTCCTTGATTGACCAAATGGTGTCATCCTTTTCTGGATGGCCGGTTATGGCGGCGTCATAATACTCCCAGATAGCCCCTGCGCGAAGGGCTGTTGGGAGTAATAACGTCCAATTTTCGGACTCTTCTCATCGCAACCAACATTTGTCGGTTAATCGATGTCTGTCGATGAAACGGTTCTAACTGTCGGGGGGAGCATCTGCTTTATGTCCGGCTCACTAGGCGATAGCTTGTCCGAGTTCCAGTGCCTGGAAAGTGCGTCAGGCAATTCGTTTTGTTTCCCAGGTACAAACTCGACGTTACGTGGGACTCGACTAAGAAACAGTTCCCACCATGTCAACTTGTCGCGGGAGCCGTTTTGTCTCTGGAGCCCTGTGAGGGTTTAGTTGTCTGTGCGCAGCGTGAAGGGCCAGTCCGCAAGAAAAGGTCTGTAGTATTTGATGGCCCACATGATAGCGACGCATTCCTGCTCAGTGCAGTGGTGGCGTGCTTCGGTGGCACTTCGGTGGTCCTTGCGTCCTTTTGCAAGACGAACCATAAATTGCGGTCGGGACAGCTCAGGGTCATGTACTTTTGGAAAGCCTCTTTAGCGGTCTCAAAATGCCTCAAATTTTATTGAGTCATTTTGTAAATGTGTTTTGTCAAGAGAATGTCGGCGATTAGGTTGGCATCCTTCGTGCGAGTAACGACGAGGTGCTTCGCGGAATGGGTGACCGTCTTTTAATAGGATGGCGTGCGACACATGCGCCAGGATTAGTTTTAACCTTCCTCCTCCGCGAAACAGGGCTACGTGCTTTTGAATAAGCTTGTGAAAGTCCTTTTATCGTTCGGTCGGAAAACTGTGCTAAACGACGCTTTCCTTCGTAAGGGAGGCAGTCTCCTGATCTTGGGGAGGGGAAGAGGGTAGACACGTTGTTGACCGTGCCGGTTTCTAGTATGGAATGAGTCAGGATCAACTCATTCACTAAATTTTCTGGCCCTAGGGTGTCGATCTCGGCGATTGTCTCTCGGTTGTCTAGGAGCCCCCTTCAGTCAAGGTAGACCGCCGAGATCGGTTGACACGTCGCTTAGGACGGGGGAGCGCTCGTGGTTGTCGAGATGGCGGGGGCCTTCGTTTCTGCTACCCGGTTTCTCCATTTTCCCGGAAGCGCAGTAGATTGCCGGGCTTGGATGACAGGACAGTCCCTGTGGAAATGACGCTATGGGCGGTAATGGCACTGTGGCTTGGGTCTGCTGGCGACAGGTACCTCATGATGTGCTACTAACGGCACGCTCGCCGTGGCATTCTTTTTTGGGCTGTTCTCGAAATGTTTTCTTCTGGTTGTCTTCAATTTCGTAATGTTCGGCCTGGACGGCTTGTTCCTCCAATTCTTCGAAAGAGGTAATTATGGCTTCTCTTATGTCCTTCTTGACACTAGGCTTGAGAGCCTCTACAAGGAGGGATACCACCTTTCTTTTGGGTACCTGTGTCAACAACCGAAGGGCCAGTAAGTATTCCTTTTGTAAACATACTCCTACTATTTCACGCTCTTCCTGCTTTGTCGAACAGAACTTAATGTGCAGTTTGTAAATAGCCGAAATTTCGGCAAAGTTCTGGACAAGCAGAGTACGGAATTTTGCCCATGGTAAGGACAAGGTCTTGTCGACCTCGCACCACTTTAAGGCCTTTTCCGTTAGTGATTTGATAATCATCCTGGACCACAAGGATGAAAACTGGAGGTCCCTGTGAAAAAGTGTTAGCCGAGGCTTAGGAAAATTCTCAGGATCCTCGTGATCCATGGCCGCGAAGGTGGGCAAAACTACGTCGGGCAATATTCTGTCGGAAATTTTATTATACAGGAATTTTACAATTCGGTGGTATTATTAAGTGGCGGGAATAATATTCTTCGGGAATTTTACAATTCTGTAATATTATAAACCGTCCTGAATATTATTGTTCTGTAGCTTTTCAATTTGTGAATTTTAATATTCGGGAATTTTCCAGAACGGTATTTTCATTTTTCGGCAATTTTATTATTCGTGAATTTTATTATTGGGGAATTTTCTAATTTTGGAATTTTACAGTACCCGGAATTTTATTTTTTGGGATTTTGCAGTCGCCCCATTAAAAAAATTATATTATTTATTGTACTATTTTTAGCTAAACATGTGTACACTTTTTGGAACAGCTTGAACTAATTTTTTAGAATCGGAAATAGTATATTCAATCCCGTCAGGGCGAGCAGCACCAAGCTGACCAGCAACAAGACGAGAAACGCAGAGGCTTCAACGCCCGCGACCTAGACTCCAAACAGGAAGGAGAAAGAAGATAAGCCTGCTTCCAGAAACATGAGGAAGCAGATTGAGATGCAGAGAAGATTTCGAACCAAAGCGGTTTTTATTAAACTATCCGAGGGATTGAGCTACGCAGAGGTCATCAAGAAGAAGGTAAGACTTGAAACCCTGGGTGTGAAAATCAAGGGAGTCAGGCAAACAAGAAATGGCGAAGTCCTTGTGGAGCTAGAAGCTGCATTTCGCCCATGTGGAATTTAAGGTCTTAGACCTTGACATTATTGCATGCGCAGAAGAGGTCGAAGCGGCAATGAAAATAGGTGCTTCGCGTTCAGAGAGGAAACCTCGTCGAAGCTTTGGTCTCGGACGCCCAAGCTAAAACAGTATACCCAACCTAGATGCCGAAAGAAAACAATCTCGATGTGCGTTACCAACGCATTGTTAAGGACGGTGCGAGCATCTTGGTTGTGTGCAGAAAGAAGATAAAGAGAATGCAGAGCAGGCGAAATGGGACATGGGTCGGCTCAGATGGACGATTGCTACCAAGATGCAGTTTATCACTCTTCATATGAAGGATAGTGACCTGATATGCACTACGAGGAGGTTGCTCAATCAGACTTTGCATATCGTGTGGCCCTGAAAAGGGACATTTTTAGGTAAGCATTCGTGCTTCAGTCAGTAATAATCGAGCTCACCTCTTGGAGATTATCATACCCCAGGCTATTTTTGATTCATGTTTCCCTAGAATATAACAGCAAGGATTGTTTTGCAAGACATTTTGAATTTCATCGGCACAAAAGCAAGCCTGTTCATGAAAGAATGGAAGTCCACAGAAGTCAACCTTAAATGTTTAGCAATGCTGAAATTGATATACAGAAGCTTTCATTGGAATCTAGAGTGGACCTTTTCGTTGTACAAATATATATATATATATATATATATATATTTGTTCATGACACATGGAACATGTATGTTTATGTAGAATCATGTATGGCCAATTTACATGTATGCAACGTCCATACTTTTTCATATGCAATCATACATAATTTTTTTACTCGGGTATCTATTAAACCTTTTATTAGACTAATCAGTTTGTTATTATATTTCCTCCCGGTGTTTTAATAATTAATAAATCAAGATAACTAAGTGAATTTTTAATTTCCTTTTCAAGAGTGAATTTAATTGAAACTTCTGTATTATTAAAAGTGTTTAAAAGTTAATCTATTGAGTCAGTCGAAACAATAGTAAAAATATCGTCGACATAACGCTTGTAAAGAATAGATGTGAAACTTAAATTTTTAAGAGCTCTATTTCCAACGTCTTCCACAACTAAATTTGAAATAATAGGTGATAGAGAAGAGCCCATAGGGCAACCTGAAATTTGTCTGCAATTTAAATTTGGTTTTTGAACCTTTGGGAGAACATAAGCTTTGGCAACAACACTGTTATGTATTTTTAATTTATATGATGTTTGCTCATTAATTAGCCTTTTCTTTTTCCATCTGATAGCAATATCATTGCATTTATTTTTAGTTATTGGAATAAGATTAGTTTTGATGTTTTTATAGAGCATATAATTTTTAAAAGGTTTTCAACAGTTTTGATATTATCATTACGATTTGCCGCTACTGTAACATTGCCTTTATCGGCTTTCAAGAAAACTAAATCACTATGTTCCTTTTGAAAGGTTTCAATAGGTTTTTCAAAATTATTATTATTTTTAAATTTATTTAAATAATTATGATTTGCAGTTAGCTGAGTTGTAGTTTTTCTAGCATTGAATTTTAATGCCTCATTTTCTACATTCTTAATACAATTTTAATACTAGCAATCATACTATTTACCGGAATCTTATTGACTTTGAAAAAAAAAATATTTTGCACTGAAAATGTATCATTTTTAGTAGAAAATTCAATCACTTGGTGGACAGTTGTAACTAAATTTAAAAAAATTATTCTTCTTTGTGAATTAATTGATTTAAATTAAAATTGAATTATTGTTTTTCAGTTGGAAATTAACAGTTTTTAGTAAATAAAAAAATTAGTTAAAAAATTATATAAATTTTTGTAAATACTCTTATTAGTAGAAAATTAATTTTCTTAATTGAATATTAAATTTTTTGGTTGAATGTTGGACTAATCCATTAAAAATTTATTTTATTAGTTAAAAATCCGTGTCTTTCGTAAAAAATTAATCTATTTTGTTGCACATTTTTTAAAATTGATTTTTTTAACTATTAATTCAACTATTCCATTTTGGCTTAAAAAAATCGTTTTTTATATTAGAAAGTAGCTTAGGTTTACTGCGCTCTTTTTTGTTGTTTTTTTTTTAACTCAGCTGGGTTCCAAGCAAATGAAAAATTTTTACAAGTTCATTTAATTTTTATTTTAGTCACATTTTAGACGACTATTTCTTCTTTTAAATATAAACTATTTTTTAATTCTTGAGGAATTTCGAACATAATTTTATCTTAAGAAAATTATTTAGAAAAAATTACAGTTATAATTCATTTTTCGATTCAGTCTTTCCAGACATTACGTTATTTTCGGTTCCTTTTTGACATTTCTTTTATTCATTTGGTATGTTTTGAAATATTTTTTAATTTTCCCCTAAGATTAAATTTCTTTTTAAAAAAATGTTTTTTTTTAATTACTGGAGAAATCGTGAGAAAATATTTTTATTATTTTGAAACTTTTAAAAGATCTTAAGAGCTTTAAACAACTTTTTTCGTGTTTTTCGAAAATATATATTTTGTCTGAAATTTGTCGACATTTTTTAAAGTAAAAATGTCGACAAATTTTTTCAAATATCTTGTAAGATTATAAGAATTTTTTTTAAAACTTTCTAGTAATGCAAAATTCCCAAGATTTTGCTTTAAAATAATTAAAATTTTAAAATAATAAAATAATATTCATTGTTTCAAAATGTTTTCTTAAAATTGATTTTTCAGATTAAGGATTAGTTTCAATTATTTTTGGGTTTGTAGGAAAAGAATTACATTATCTTCAAATCTTTCAAAACCTTTAAAAACAACCAATTTTGTATTTTGAAATATTTCAAAAATTTGTTAAAAATTTATTAGTAATATTTTTGATTTGAAATTATTTTTTAATATCTTGCGTACTTCAGCATAGCTTCTGAACAAAATCTAAAGTATTAGCAAAAAATTTTTACATCCCGCAAAAATTAAAATAATAGTCCTAAAATCTTCCAGATTTTTTTCGCCATATTTGAAAATTTTTAGATCTTGTATCTTTAAGCTGATTTTATTATAAGAAAAAAAATGCATAACTTAAACGTATTCTCACACAAAATTCAAAAAACTTCAAACAAAAAAACTGAAAACCAATAAACAAAAATTAATATTTTCTGTTCTTTGGAATCACTGTTGACATATTAATTTTTAACTAAGCAAAAATCTTCATAACCCCGCCCTTCGATACGTTTTGAAAGGGGTAAGGTACTGCTAATTTTCTTTTTAATGATACTGAAATTTTCTTACCCACACCGGTAAAGATATTCCCTTCAAATACAGTAATTAAAAAAAAATGACTTTTTGTACGAAATTTGTTTTCACTATTTCATGCATCGCAAAAATTTGCTTTCAAAATTAGAAACCTTAAAGTGGTTGAGTTTTTTTTTTACTGAAATAATAAGTCATCAATTAGTAAAATGCAACAATTTTTGGAAAATCGGTATGAAGTGATAGAATTTAAAAATTTAATTGCAAAGAACATTTTTTTAAACACACTTTTTAAATTTTTAATATATTTTCATAAAAAATTAGTTTTTTTCATGAAAAGCTTTTTTTCAGACCTGATGAAACCTAAAATTTTTTTTTCTTTGGAGTATTCATATAATAATTTTCTATTTCCTGATCCATTTCTACATATGTACATAAAGCCAAATTAAAAGTATAACAATTAGAAACATTCCATCTATGTATTTTTCATCTTAATTTCTGATGTCGAAATGTTTACTTTTCTCGAAAAATCCTTATTCTTCGATAAAAACCGCATATGAAATTCTTTCGAAATTGTAATAGAGAAACTTTTTTTATTGATATTAAAAAAGATTGACAAATCTAATCATTCTAAATTATTTGTTATTATCCAATTTTTCTAATGAAAATTGCCAGTAAATTGTTAACAAAATAAAGAGCTGCGATATGGCCGTTGAAACTTAAATTTTTTGCCGAAATTGTTAAGGCAAAAAAAATCTAGTCAAAAGATTCGAACCAAATGCAGCGGAGTCGCAAGCAGAAATACTACCACCAGGCTACCGCCGCCTAATGAGAGGAGTGTCACGGGTGAAATTTTGAAACATTTGCCAAAGAATTGTCAATAGGGGGCCTCTTGAAATGTTCTCTAAATCCGAGAGAATTTTATTATTAAAAATAAGAAATGAGAAAAAATTGTTTGATACAATCAATTGTTTTCTTTCTTTTAGGAATATGATAGTAAGAGTTTAAAAAATTCAAAAAAACCCGCGAGTTTCTCTTACTTTTCTAAGAAAAATTGCTATTAGCAATAATAATTTTTTTTTTAAATGTTTAAAAAATATTGTCGAGATTATTGAAGCGTTCACAAAAACGTCTTTGTTTAATGGAAAATACTATTAAACTGTATAGCATTAAATTTTTAAATTAAATATATGGATAAATTGTTTTTTTACTTCAGAAAATTTGAGGATTCAGATCAGTATTTAGAAAGCCAAAAAATTGATCCTGATGCCTTTTTTCGATAAAAAGAAAGTTATCAGATTTATACGGTTAAAAAGATTTAAAAACTGAATGAATGAATTTAAAAAAAACTACAATTTAACGACAAAATTTTGCCGCAATGAACAAATAAAATATGCCTCTATTGTAATATGAAAAAAATTTCAAAAAATTTTGTGCAGAATTAAAAACCCAATAAGAAATTTTTGAAAAAAATTCTAAACAATATGCAAAAATATTTTTTTGAGATTAAATTAAATATTTTTAAATTTATATATATTTATATATATATATATGTGTGTGTGTGTGTGTGTAAAATTGTCCGTTTTCGCAATTTCCGTTGTCAAGAAGGGGCATTTCCATTTCAAACATGTTGACATTGATATAACCTCGAAGGTCAAAACTAAAGTCACTATCAGGTTTCTTGTAAAAAGTTACTACAGGATTGACCTTGACATTTGTGAAAAATAACTATTCCTATTCCGTTACTTTTGTGATACCCTTTATATGTTATTATTCTCTTGAACCTTAAAATAAGATATGATCAGATGAGTAGATGAGAAATTAATTGAAATCTTTTTCGTTCAAAATTCATTTTTTTTAATTTGACTTTCGGAATTAGAAATTCACCTTTCTCAGTAGAATTTTTATTTTTCTTGGACAAAACTGCACGTGTTTGGTTGAAAACTCAACAATTTTGATAAAGAGTCGTACTTTTTGTCTTAAAAATCTGCTTTTTTGTGTAAGATTTAATTATTTTGTAGGAAATTCACATTTTGTTTAAATTTAATACTTTGATGCTGAAAATAAGAGTGAAATCTTTTTGTGATGAAAATTCAAATATTTGAAAAAAATTTCTAATCTAAAATTGAGCTCTTTTAAAAGAAATTTTTGTCTTTACTGGTTAAAAATGCAACAGTTTGGTTGAAAGTCAATGCAAATTGAAAATTCAATTTTTTTTTTAAACTTACTTTATGTTTAAAAATTCATATTTTCACCTTCAAAAGGCTACTGGAATGTATCTGGATGAAAATTCTACTATTTAAATACAATTTGATAGTAAATGACAAGAAAGGTGTAATTCCTAAAGTGGGCTGCTTATCGTTTTACCACGTTTAGAAATGTTTTTGCTTTTTCTGATTAGTCGACAAACATTTTGGACAGTTTGAAAATTTTCTTAGCTTTAGTATTTTGAACTTAACCTGAAAGTTATATGTTCTATGATAAAAACAATTTAAATTCATATAAAAAGTGAATGTATTTTGAATTTGGCAAATGCGCAAGTAAAAGAAGAGTCTGCTATATTTATATTTTCATAATTCTTTTTTTTTTTAATAATTAGAAATAGTTACTCTTATTTTTTCTGTTTAGTGGCAAGTAGCATCAAGTTTTAAATTATTTTCGCTCTTTCTCAATGCAATCCAATGAAAAAGTAAGATCAACTGATCGTGGCGCCATCTGCTGGATTAGTTTCACTTCCATTTTTCCTCAGGATCGTAAGAGAACAGAAAAGTGGGAGCTGTGCATAAAGCTGGTTCAAACTGAAATAATCTTCAGGACAGATTTAAAAAATTCATTATTGTGATGTGCGGATAATGAATTTTCTTTACCAAAATATGTGCAAGTTTCATAAGGTAATTGTTAAAAAAGAATTCGTATTTATGCTGAATCATTTTATTTATTATTTCTGAATTTCCACATGCGACATCTTCTTCATTATGCCGACCTAATGGAAGGTTATTAGAAGAATTGATGTGGTTCTTGTCCACTTCTTCCTGATCCACTTGATCCTCCTATTCCTCCATGTCGTCTTTTTGCTAGCGGAGTAAACTCAAACGGTGCTAAAGATATATTAAGAGTATTTATAATTACACCACAAAAATTGTATATTTGTCCAAAACGATTATATCTTTATTTCACAAAAATTATTAATCTCCCATCAAATGTGAAAAAAGCTTCTTTAGTTTTAACATCCTGCAAAATTTGAATGAATCACCAACCTCCCCTCCCAAAAAAATAATTTGCCTATAATATTACGTTGAATTACGAAAAAAATTCCTAAATTTCCGGAAATTGATAGGAATATTTAAGATTGAATTTTTAGTAACTTATTGTAAGTTAACATAGTTACCTGTAATATCACCACAAATTACTAGAAAATTTTATAAAAGTTCGGCTATTAATAAAAATGTTTTTAATTTCTTTTAGGTATTTTATGGTAAGTTACCATATGCACCCTTAAAATTACCATTATTGACCAAAAATTTTCATAAGTATCCAAATATTTATAAACTGGTTTAAAATTGAATTTTGGGTAATGAATGGTAAATTATCAATTTTACCTGTGCAATTACTATAAATGACCAAAAATTTCTATAAATTACAGAAAGTGTATAAACACTTTTTAATGGCATTTCGGGCAATTAATGGCAAGGGACCATAAATGAACTGTAAATTTACCATGAATGACCAAAAATTCCCAATAAATTTCCGGAAATTCATAAACATTTTATAATTGAATTTTGACCAATGTATGATAAGTTACTATCAATTATCTCTAATAGTACCATCAACTACTAAAATATGTAATAAATTTCATAACATTTTTTAAAATTAAATTTTGGATTAATAATTAATTAATTTCACATTAATACAAACGATTTTAAAATATGCGTTTATTTACTTTTTTTTTACTAAGAAAATGTTAACTTTGTTTTTCGTTACAAAAAAAGAATCGGATAAGCATACAAAACAATCCGGAAGGGCTTTAATTTTTTTACGAAATTTGGATTAAAATTACAGGTAAAAATTGTAATTAAAAAAAAATTTCGATTAATTTTTAAAGTGACGCCTTCATTTTTTGCATGAATATTCTGAAGTTATCAAATTCACTACAATTGATGTAAAAAGTAATCAGAGTTTAGCGTTATGGTTGAACAAAACTTATTTAAAAAAAATTTTTTTCGATGTTTTTTAGAATTTTTTTTCAGACTTTTCTCAGTGGTTTTCAGAAACAACAATGAACAAAAAATATGCTCCTATTGCAATCTGAAAAAATGATTAAAAAATTGTTGAAATGTTAAAATTTTGCATGGTGAAGGTAATGAGAGGAAGAGCAAGAAATAAAAAAAAAAGGAAGGAGATGTTGCAGGTTGCTTTCTCATTTTTCTTTGCCCTTCTATATTTTTGTGCACATATTGTTTAAAAAATTTTTTTTAGATCGCAATAGGAGCATATTTTGTCGGTTCGTTTCTGTCCAAATTCGGTCTTTGGATTCTTATTTTTCATGAGTTTGCATCATTTTGATTATTGAAAGTCAAATACGATTTTGAATTTGGATATTTATCTAAATTACATTTTGCTCATTTTGATTATTACTACCTATTGATACAATCCCTTTAAAGCTGTTATCACTTAATACGTGCTGAGGCAGATTTTGTATGCTTATCCGGCAAGAACCAGACCAAATTTTTGGCAATTTATAAAGTTACCAGATTTTTGGAGAAATTTAAAAAAAAATTAATTTAAAAAAATGATACTATAATTATATTATATTAATAATAATATTTCTTTCACAAACATTGAGAAACCTGAAAGGCCGAAGCAGGATAAGCATGGCCTGGGTGCCCCCGCTCGGATGTGATCAACATTGCAGGGGCAAGTGGCTTCCCCTATAAGATAAATTAACCCCAAGTATCAACTAAAAAAAATTTTACGATATCAATTCTGTTGATCATAAGAGGATAAAAAAATTATTAAAGTTTTTGAATAATTCTTTTAAAAGGAAGTACTTCTGGAACACCAACAATTTTTATTCTATATCATGCTCACATTTAAGGCATCTATATATACTTTTGCGGAAATGATCAAAGCATTACTTCATAGTTTAAAAAAATTCAAAAACTACTTTTTGGCCCCTCTAATGTATGCAAAATGTGGTACAAACTTAATTTTTAGCTTATAACGTAGTAAGTTATACGCAATGGTGTGATAAAATTCAGATGCAACAGCATCATTCGACTAACAACAAATTTTATCATGCATTTCCCAGTCATAGCGTCCACCGATTATAAGTAGATAGATAAATACTTCTTTTTGTTTACTGATGACATTCGCTAAACTAGTTTCATGTTTGCCCAGGATGCACCACGTGAAGCTCGCCAGTCAGATCATCATCCCTTAATTTATTTACACTATATACAACTATACACATACTGTATTAATAACTTAACAAAACATATATAAACTATATATACACACGATACCCAAAAATTTACATATATAAACTTCATATGCACAAAACATATGTATATTATTATGAATCTGCGCATTAGTCATCGTCACTGTTTTCTTCGATGACAGAATCAATATTCTGTATATAATAATGTATATAGTGTATATATGTTTTGTTGAGTTATTAATACAGTATTTTTATAGTTTTACATGATGTGAATAAATTAAGGGATGATAATCTGACAGGCGACCTCCACGTGGTGCATCCTGGGCAAACATGAAATTAGTTTAGCGAATGTCATCAGTAAACAAAAAGAAGTATTTTTCTATCTACTTATAATCGATGGACGCTATGACTGGGGAATTCACGATAAAATTTGTTTTCAGTCGAATAATGCTGTTGAATCTGAATTTTATTACACCATTGTGTATAACTTACTGCGTAATAAGCTGAAAATTTAGATGGCCCCTCATTCTCTTTGAATTGCATACATTGTAGGGGCCAAAAAGTAGTTATTATTTTTTTAAACTACACGGAGAAAAATGGATGTTTAAATGTAGATGTTCAAAGGGTAAGATGGTCTCACCTAACATGCAGATGTTC
>JAAAKG020132626.1:0-14442 GCA_010014905.2 Druon quercuslanigerum
AATAAATGGTTTATTAACTAGTGTGTATCTCAAACCAGTGGTCCACAAGTTATTTCATTTTTTTTCACCTACCAACAACTACAATGGTGAACCTTTAACTATAATAATGGAATTTATAACCAACTAGATGAATTTTCATCCAAGAAAATTAATTTCTAATAAAAAATATGAATTTTCGAAATAAAAAATATTTTTTCAACCAAAAATTGAATTATTACATTTTTAGTAATAAAATGAATTTTCAGTGAAAGAGATGACTTTTTTTACTAAAATTATGGAATATTTAGCTGGAATAATAGATACATTTTCAGTTCTAATAACTAATAATTTTTAACCAAAAAAGAAAGAAGCTTTTAACAAAATAGTTACATTTTCGGGGAAAAAATCCTTTTCATCCAAAGAAAAAAGAAGTATTTTAATTAAAATCATGATTCTTTAACCAAAAAAATGAATTTTTAACAAAAGAGTAAAACTTACAACCAAGTAATTTAATTTCCAACCTGACAGATTAATTTTCAACTAAATTGATAAATATTTACCTGGAAGAGTTGAATTTTTAACAGAAAAAAAGACTTTTTGAGCAAAGGAAAAGATCATTTTTCTCTCCAAAAAATTGATTTTTAACCAAATATGTAGATTTTCAATTAAACATTTTTTCAATTAAATAGTTGAATTTTTAATTAAAAGGCAAATTTGTACCCAAATTTTTGAATTTTGAGCAAGAAAAGACAATTTTTCAAGCAAAAATGGACATTCAAATTTTCAGTGAACTGAATTAAATTTCGCACAAAACTAATGAAATTACAAACGTAAATGATGGAATAATTGAATTTTATAACAAAAACAAAAAGATAAATTTTTAATAATAAAAAAATCATTGTCTACAAAAAGGCAAATTTTTCACAAAGTACATAAATTTGTAAACAACTATTTTTATTTCTAAATAAAAACATCAATTTTCAAACAAATACTTAAATTTTTATCCAAAACAGGATACAGTTTCAACCAAAAATAGAATGGTTAAATTTTCTGTTAAAAATCTAATTCTTAACAACACCAAAAAACGGATTTTCAGCAAAATAGTTAAATTTGCTACTGGTAAAGTTAAATCTTTAGTTTAAAAAATTGATGTTCACCAAAGTAGCTACATTTTAAGCCAGATTGAATTTTCAATAAAAATGATAAATCTTCAACCAAAAAAATGAGTTTTGAATAAAACAGTTTAATTTTCAACCAAGTAGTTGAATTTTTTACTAAAGAAAGATGAATTCGTAACGAACAATGTATCGAACTTTCACATTGTGACAAATTGTAACTTGGAAGAGAGATACTTTTAAATTCCTTTCTTCTAAATCCGAACGATAGTTCTTTTAAAAAATGATTGTTCCACGTCAAAAATTCCCTGTCCTAAAATAAAAAGAAATAACTAAAAAAATAATAAATAATAAAATAATAATAATACATTTTTTCTATATATGTTTGAAATATCATAAATTCGATTATCAAACTTAAGTCAGCGAAAAACATTGCAAAATGGGCTTTCTTATGATGAAAAATAATAAGTGTTTAATAATAAATTATGATTTATTTAGAATAAACTAAGATAATCTGAAAAGTCAGCGATCAAAAGTGCATTTCCGGGTTTTTAATTAAAATCCCGGTCATTTCCCGCGCAAATTACCACCCTGTGAGAGTTTTAAAAATTACAAGCGATCAATTTACCAATCTGAAATTGTTTAAATAGTTTTTAAATTTAAATTGTCAGGATTTTAGATTAAGAATTATATAGGCCTCGGACTCATTTCAGAGATTAAAAATAGTGTTAATTGTGTCACAAATTTTAAAAGTGTCAAAATAGTGACATAAAATTTTTCATGTATTAAATTTGTGTGTAGTGCAAATTTAAATGTATATAGTCCGAAATTAAAAATTGTGCAATGGAAAATTACCTTTATTTCTTAAGCAGGATTTCCAGTTTTCTAACCTAGTATGTTTAACGTTTTAAGCATTAACTTCAATGTTTATTTAAAATGTTATACTTTAGTCTATAAATTACCAAAATTCCTATTTATTTACCGCAGTCTTTACCATTTTCTCATCTTTTTATCGTTTTTCCACTTAAATGTCACTTGCACTAACAAGACCTAATAAAAAAATCCAACTATTTTAAGTTAAAAGTTCATTCGCATTAGTTGAAAAGTCTACAACTAAATTTTGATTAAAAAATGTTATTACTTGGTTCAAATTTGAATTATTTTGTTGAAAATATAACAATACCGTTCAAAAAGTAAATTCTTGGTTGAACATTTAGCAGATCTGTGTAAAATTTGACTTTTTTAAAGTTCTACAATTTGATTGCAATTTTTTTAAATTCTTGACTATCATACTTTTTTTACGAATTTAACTATTTTTTAAACATTAATCTTTTTAGTTTAAAAATTCTTTCAACTTTTTTCCATAAAAATCGTTTTTTGGGTTCGAAAATTCAACAAACTGGTAGCAAATTTAACTATTCAGCAGAAAATAGATTTTTGTTAAATTCGTCTTTTCTGGCAGAATATTAATTTTTTGTCTAAACTATTCTATTAAAAAGTAATTGATCCGGGATGCCAGTTTTAGTTGACTTAGTCTGTTTTTTTATTTTAAAGTAAAATATTTTTTTATTGAAAATTCATTTTTTTTTAGGTTCGTTGAAGATTCATCATTTGGGTTGAAAATTTATTCTTTTTTATTTAAAAATTCATTTTCTTAACCGCAAGTTAAACAAATTTGTCGAAAATTCGTTTTTAAATTGATAATTGAAAATCAACTATTATCAAATAAAACTGTTTTGTAGGAAATTGTTTCTTTTTAATTCAAAATCAATTCTCTTAAATAAAATCGTTTTATGGTTAAAATTGGATATTTTTTAGTTTAAAAATTTAACTATTTCGTTAAAATGTATGCCTTTTTTGTTAATTTATCTTATTTGGAAGAAAAATAATCTTCGGTGGTGAAAATTCATGTTCTTGGTTAAAATTTAACTATTTAGTTAAAAATTCAATTTTTTTGTAGAAAGCTCATCTTTTTGGTTAAAAATGCAACTCTGTGATTGAAAAGTCATTTGTTTTGGTTGAATATTCAACTATTTTTTTTTAAATGACTACCTTTCTGGTTCAATTTAACTGGTTTTCTCTTTTCCTTTCCTTAATTTAAAAAGAAAATATTGTTCTTGGTTAATACATAAACTATTACTCTCAAGCATAACCAGCCATTAAAACTATACAGTGTCTTATAAACTATAGTGTCGTTTTTTTTCGAATTATTAGCATAATACTTTCATCACTCAAGAAAAGTGTCACAGTGTAAATAGTGTGGCGAGTCCGAGGCCTGACATTAAAAAAACGAGTACCCTTCGATTTTTTAAATAATTCAGTATTAGCGTGTCAAAATATTAAATATATTATTAATATTAAAATTAAAATAAACCTGATGAGGGCCGTAAATTGCAGCCAAAACTTTAGTTTTTCCTTGTTCAACATAAGCACTTCCATCGGCCTGTCCGAAAACTCCCAATCTCAGGTTAATTTTGCGAAGTTCCGTGGGTCTTCTTCCATCAACTCTTAGATCACCTTGCTCCGGTTCTCTTAGATCCAGATCCATCATAAATATTTAATTATAACTTTATGTAATAATAAACACGATAAAACTTTTCTTATAACCTCAAACTTTACGTGACAATTTCAAAAAATTTAGGTTATGTTTTCAATGCTATGGAATTTATGCGCAGGCGCTAAAGACTCAACGTTCATAGGCCTAACATAGGCGCGTAGTTTTAAATTCTTAATTGAAAATTAGAAATTTTTATTTATATTTTTGTAATTTAATCTAATTCTGTACTTCCAAAGGCCAAAAATTTATATTTTTATACTTTATTTATAATTTTTTGGTTTTAAATATAATTTTAAAAAAATACAAAACAAATACATTTTTTAGGTTATGTGTAACACCTGTTTTCGTCGAATGAGTCAAGTCAAGCTGTCAAAAATCAACCTTTTAGTCAAAAAAAGAATATAAAAATATGCAAAATAATGTTAAAAGAGCCAACTGTTATTTTTTTACGTTAGATAATTTATAAACGAAACTCTGAAAAAGAATGCAAAGCTGAAGAAAGTGGATTAACCTAATTTTACCAAATAGTGATTTTGTTTTCTGACGTCTCATTATTTCCAGTCGACAATACAAAATGAGTGAAAAAGCAATTAATTTGGATGAAACTGATGCTGAACTTTCTACGGAAAGAGTGGCAAACTCGGGACTTGGTAGATATTTTGACAACACAGGACACACAATATTCGACGAATTAGTTTCTCCTAATAAATCGAATGCATTTGCTACTGTTGCAAATCCAGTTTTCGAAATTCCGACAACTTCTCCAAGTAGTTTTTTTGATAACGATACTCTAGGTAATTCGGAACAATTTTCTGAACATCCACCAACAATTGACTTTCACAGAGATGCTTGGATTCCTTCAGAACATACGAGAAAAGTTCTCAGGACGATTGCCACTTCGACTCCTGGTGCAAACGCCCTTGACAGGTAAATTTAATATTCATGATTTTAAGGCAATTTAAGCTAATTCAAGGTGTCTAGCGGCTCTTAAGAACGTAATTTAAGGTTTTCCCGGTTTTATCAGGTCAAGAAATCAATTTTTTTATAAAGTATTAGAAAATTATCTTTATTTTTTAAACAAAATTTAATAGAATTAATAGAACGCAATAAGAAACATCCAACTCAATGAAATTAAGAAATTCGATATGTGAAGCTCAATTTTTTACCATTTCAAGTAATAAAAACTGAGCTGCAAATTATTTTCAGCAATTTTAAGCTGGAAACATTAAAAATTGATTTTTATAAATTGAACACTTCTCAAATTAGAAGTTAATTTATTGTTATTTCAAATTCCTAAAAAGCTTTAAAATATTGACAAATCTACATGTTGTTTTACATTTATTTAAATTTTTAATTATTTTTGAAATTTTTTAATAACTTCTAAAAAATTTTTTCTAATTATTTGAATTGTTCCTCAACTTTTTACTATTTTTTTAATCGTGCAAAATAAAAAATATTTCCTTATAATCTTCCAGATTCATTTTTAACCATTTTGGAAATTAAAAAACTTACAATTTTTAAATTTTTAAACTCAAACAATACTTGAATCACTTCCTAATTCCTAATTTATAATTTAATTATAAAAATCATAATTTAAATTCACAGTTAATCAACTAAAAATGTTTTTTTATTCAAAATTATCGATTTCAAATGCTTTTAATTTTTTTATTTTTAAGTTTTTAAAACGTCATTTTAAAATTCTTAGAATGAAAAATTTATGCCTGTTTTCCTGGTCATTTCCCGATCCAACAGGCAGCCTGTTTTTGATCAAAAATGCTATTATTTGATTAAAAATTGAATTATTTTATTGAA
The DNA here is from genome assembly GCA_010014905.2 of Druon quercuslanigerum. Lineage (NCBI taxonomy): Eukaryota > Metazoa > Arthropoda > Insecta > Hymenoptera > Cynipidae > Druon > Druon quercuslanigerum. The sequence continues at coordinate 5,464 of JAAAKG020132626.1, forward strand.
AATTACACGATTTTTATTGACAATTTGCCAATTGACAATTTTATTGACATTTAGTTTTCTTTCTTGAATAAAGAAATTTTGTGTAACCAAATTTCAACTATTTCTAGTTTAAAAATTCATCTTTTTCAGTATAAATTAAATAACTAAATTATTAATTAAATAACTAGATGTATTTTTTTAAAAATTAATGTTTTTTGTTTATTTTGAAATTAATCTTTTCTGAAATTATGATAACTTTGTTGTTCAAATTTTATAATCCCGTATTTAGCAATTGGCGTTTTTTTCTTAACTAACAAACTATTTTTTTTTATTTATTTTTTTTTGTTGAAAATTTAACTATTTGTGAAAATTCATCTTTTTAGATTATAAATTCAATGCATTGGTTGAAATTGAACTATTTTGTTAAAATTATAACTGATTTGTTTAATAAAAACTTGTTTTTTTCTTGAAAATTGAACAATTGTGTTGAATTTTCAACTATATGGTATAAAATTAAACTGTTTAGTAGAAAATTCGTTTTTTCAGATGGGAAACAGTTTCTCTAAATCAGAAATTCATCTTTTTCTGCAGAAATTGCATCTTTTTCATAAGAAATGAAACTCTCTGATGTAAAATTAATTTGTTTTGCCTAATAATGAACTTTCATGGTCGAAAATTGATGTAATTTGTTGAAAAATTTTCTTTTCTTTTAGAATATTAATTTTGTTGTTCAAAAAAAATAAAATTGATAAAAATTAATTTTTAAACTGAGTTTAAATATTTTGTTGAAAATTGATAGATTGGTTCAAAAATAATATTTGGTTTAAAACTTATATTCTGAGGCTGAAATTCGTCTTTTTCACTTACAATTTCAGCAATTGTCTTTTTGGCTTGAAAATTAAACAATTTGAATGAAATGTTTCTCTTTCTGTAGAAATTAAATCTCTTTTCTGCTCGAAATTTCAACAATTAGTTAAAAAATGTATGTATTTCGTTGAAAACTGTCTTTTTTGATAGAAAAACAATTTTACCTATTTTAAAATACAACTTTTTGGTTGAAAATTAATCTGATGTAGTCGAGAATTCAAATATTTAGTTAAGAACTCATGTTTGTTGGTTAAATCTAACTGCTTTTCATTTTAAACTGAATTCCTGTTTTGTGAAAATATCAAATATTAATTTTTTCGTTAAAAATTCAGCTTTTTACGTTGAAAATCCAGTTAATTGGTTAGAAGTTTAACTACTTCCTTGAAATTTGTTTTTTTTTTTGGGTTGAAGATTCATAATTTCAGTTAAAATTTATTTTTGTTTTTTCTTAAAAATGATTTTTTTTAACTGAAAATTTAACTATATTTTTTCATTCAACTAGTTGGTTAAAAAGGGCCTTTTTTGTTTAAGTTTATATTCTCAGGTTGAAAGTTCAACACTTGGATAGAAATTTTTCATCTTTATTGGATAACAATTTTTTTCTTTGAAAAGTTAACTATTTTATTGCTAGCTACTTTTGCGTGAAAAAGTAATCTGTTTCCATTAAAATTTATCTGCTTTGTTGAAAATTTAACTGCTTTGTACAAAATTCGCAATTTCGGCTCGAAATTTAAACAATTTGGTAGAAAATTCAACTATTTGGTTCCAAACGTATATATTTTGTTGAATATTCATCCTTTTTAGTAAAAACCCCATTTTTTTGCCAAAAATGCAACTCTTTGGTTGCAAATTAAGCTGTTTTAGTTTAGAATTCAAGTATTTTGTTAACAATTCCTGTTTTTAGGTAAAAAAAAAGTGATCTGTCTTATTTTAAAATTCATTTCTCTTGGCTGGAAATGAAATATTTTGTCGAAAATATAACTTTGTGATCTTGCTATCTTTTAGTTTAAAATTAATATTTTTTATTGTTTAAATTTCAACTGTTTGTTTTCAAAATTAATCTTTTTTTACGTCTCAACTATTTCGTTAAAAATTCGCCTCTGAACTACGTTCTTAAAAAATAATTCTTTCGGTTAAAAATTCATAATTTGAGTAGAAAATTAATTTTTTTAACTAAAAAGTTCCCTATATTCTTGAAAATTCAGCTGATAAATTGAAAATAAAATTTTTGGCTTAAAAATTTAACAATTTGTCATAAAATTCAATAATTTGGTAAATAAATCAAACTATTTGTTCATTTTTTTGTTGAAGACTCATAATTTTAGTTAACAATTAATTTTTTATTTAAACTTTTTTTTACTGAAAATTTAACGATTCTGATTAAAATGTACGTTTTTGTAAAAAATTCTTATTCTCGGTTTAAAAACTCAACTGTTTTGTAGAAAAATCGTCTTTTTGGCTTGAAAATTCAAAAGTTTGGTAGAAAATTCAACAATTTGATACAAAATTAAACTGTTTAGTATTAACAAAACTATTTTTTTGCATGGGAAATAATTTTTGTAACTGAAAATGTAACCATTCCATTTTTTATTTAAACTTGATACTTTTAATTGAAAAGTGATTTTTTGTAATTTAAAATTTAATTATTTGGTGGAAAATTGATGTATTTTGTTGAAAATTCGACTCTTTTGTTAGAGAATGGTTCCTCTTGGTAGAAAAATCATCATTTTTTTGTTTTAAATGCATTTCCTTTGTTAAAAAGTAATGTTTTTTGCTGAAAATTTAACTCCTTGATATAAAGTTCGAGTACTTTCATGAAACTTAATTTTTCTGAATTAAAATTCACAACGTTAATTGACAAATTGTTGTATTTTTAAGTTAAACTTTAATTTTTGAACTGAAAATTAAACTATATTGTTGAAAATGGACTTTTTTGACGAAAATTTCTATTCTCTGGTTAAAAATGCAAGCATTTTGTAGAAAATTCATTTTAACGAAATTGGTTTTTATTAATTGAACTAAAATTAAATTATATTATTATTATATATTATTATATATTATTATATTATAATGCTTTATGTGAATTCCTGTTTCTGTTTAAAAATTATAATGAAATTTCCTGTGCTAAAAGTTAAAATACTAATTCTTTGCGGAAATTATGTCCTAAAATAAAAATTAGATTTCTTTACGAAATTCAATGTTCAAAAATAAAAATTATAATTCTTAATGGGAATTTTCTATCCCACTTGGTAAAATTATACTTCTTTACTGAAACTTCCTTCCCAAACTCAAAATTGTATTTCTTTTCTTTAATAAAATATATGAAACCGCTTTCAATTTTGATGTTAAAGAAAAATTAAAGGTTCTCATGAAAGATTCAAAGAGATTTCCAGGTTTTTAAGTTTTTTCAGGTCGCTAGAAACCCTTTTATTTAATTTCGTTTTCATCAAATCTGAATTTCTCCAACAGGGAAATACTGACAATGCCAGGACTGGCGATCCAGGACGACATGATCGACCCGATAAAGGAAGCCGCGTTTCAATTGCTCGGAGAAGATGAATCGTCAAGCAGAAATGTCTTAACAGCTTCAGACGTGACACAAGATGAACGAGGCCTGCGAAATTTAATCCACTCCGGGTGTTATCGAGCAGCAGTAAATCTCTCAGGTCGTCTTCTCGCCATATACGGCCAAGGATTCGGAAAAATAAATCATCCCAGCAAACACACTCCACATTCTCTCCAACTCTGGTTTACTCGGCTCTCCCTCCTAACAAAACTAAAACAAACAGAGGTTCTCGAAAATGAATCCAAGCCTTTTGGAAACCTGGACAAGCCAGACATGTACTTCATTTTCTACCCTGAACTCTACGGCACCAGACCTGGATCCATGGCTTCTTTTTCCTTCAGACTTCTTCTAGCTGAGATTCCAAGCTACTATGGAAAGGGGAAACAAGCGATGGACAATCTTCAAAAAGTCCTCGCGACTGTTTCAAGAATAATCAAAAACTTAGAATCAGGCCAAGGTGAAGATGGAAGCCAATTCAAATTTGACGCTGGAGAACAGGAGGATTCCTTAAGATTGTGGAACGGTAGAAAGTGCAGGACACTCATTTCGATTGTAAATTGTGCCTTGGGGATGAAAAACTACTTTCTAGCGAGTGAAGTTCTCGAGAATTTGTACAGTTCCGTGGAATGGAAAATTGAAGAAGCTGAGACACTTAGCTCTGCGATAGGCAGAGTTCATCTTGCTCTTGGAGATGCTTCCGCTGCGGAGAAGAAGTTTTCAATCACAAGAGAAAATCCTCCAAATTCGAAAGTCGTTAGGGAACTTGTGGATAGGGGATTGATGGCTGTGGCTCAAAATGCTTTTCAGGAGGCACTGAATTGCTTCCAATCTGCATCAGCATTGGATCCTTCGAATGTCATGTTGGTGAACAATATTGCGGTTTGTTTGTTGTACACTGGGAAACTTGAAGCTGCTGTGCTCTTGATGGAAAGTGCCATAACGAGGAATCCTGTTAAGAGTTTGCAAGAATCTGTGATTTTGAATTTGTGCACATTGTATGAGTTGCACACGACACATAGCAAACAGTCTAAATTACATTTGCTGAGGCAACTGAACAGGTACAAGGGAGATTCTCTCGATATTGGGTGTCTCAAACTTGGGATGTAAATATAATTTTAAATGTAAAATAAAGTGACGTTACGAAATTGAGTTTTAAGTTCGCTGATATCAGAACCTCGAAGTGCAGCTCAAAATGCTCGCAAAACATTGATAATAGGATGATTTTCAACGAAAAATAAGAGATTAAATCCTTGAAATGATACTAATATAGATACCATATTCGGCTAAAAAAGGGACACGTTTCCAGCAAGAAAGTGTAAGGTAGTGATTAATTAAGATTGATTAAGGTTTGTGAGATTAAAAAAGGGATCAAGATATTTTCGAGGATTGAGACAGATTGATGTGGAAGTTGCGGTTATATTGTTTTGAAATTTGCGACCAGAACGCGATGATAGATTAGGTATTTTTCTGCACCATGCATCACCCCGGACACCCACTTTTCTGATTTTCTCAACGTCCGGCCGGTGAACTAATCCGACAGTTGGCGCTCTGATAAGGACGGCGGAATTTTGCAAAGCAATACATAGGAGACTTAGGAGAAAAGCATAAAATGATTTCAAAAATGGGGTTTATCGAAGAAGTTCATAAAATGAAGTGAACAAAAATTTTAGTACTGTGAAAATTATATATTTTTTGATAAGTATGTGCAAAATAATAAGTGTGAAAAACCGTGGAATCCATGGGATATAAATGTTAAGCTCCTGGCTGCAAGTGAGGCTACGAGAAAAATGTAGAAAATATTCACTTTTTCCTCGTGCCAAAAGATCCGGCTTTAATTGAATTATGACAAAAGGTAATCAGGAGAGACAATATCGCTTTAAGATATAAGCACCCCGTTTGCGAAAAGCATTTTTGGCCCACGGACATTTCGGCAAATATGCAAATAATTTATGTAATTATTATATCTCATCTTAATTTTATACAATTCGAAAATGTACGTCAGAACTTTTATTAAACGATGAGAAAAAAGTTCTGTTTTTCACTTGCGCTTGCATCGCTTGTCAACATGATTTATAATCTTTATTTAATGCTCACAATTTTCAAAATTAAATATTATACCCAAAGAAATAATTTAAAAATAATGTTTCTTTAAGCAAGAGATACACTTTGAAATAGGGAGACAGGAAATATTATCATGATAAAAGCTTTGAAGGTTTGGTTAGAAAAGATACTGTAAATTCAGAGAAATTTATCAATTGGTTTTAAACGATGTAATACAAAACAAAATCAAAAAACAATTCAAATTCGCAATGAGGAGAAATTGAATGATGCAAAAAAAAACTTGCAAGGTTATGCACAACCTAATTTTGCTAAATTTGAAAAATTACTTTACTTAGGTTATTTATGATGTTATAAAATGTCATTTTCAGACATGTCTGATACATGTATTAATATTTTTTTAATTAATTAAAATTATCATTTACTTGTTGGGAAAAACATTCATCACTGAGGATTTATTCATTTAATATTTAAGTCATTCATATTTTTTATAATAATCATATAGAAATAACAATTATATATATTTAGAAAAATTATAAACTATTAAATTTTAACAATTATTTAAAAAAATAAATAAATATTAATAGAACATAACATTTTAAATCTCAGAATGTAGATCCAAATATATAATTTTACTACCGTTTATTTGCATTTTTTCGCGACGATTTTAGAATTATTAATTAATGTTACGCTATTTTAATTAAAAAAAATATTTCTGATTAATATTTCTCAATCGCTTCAAGTTTTTGAATTATTGTATGCTTTTCTCCCATGCATTGCAATTTAAAAATCCGCCGTCCTGATTGAAACGCCAACTGTCGGATTAGTTAACTGGTCCGAATTCCAAGAAACTCTACTACTTCATACACATATACGGTCTATGCATGAGGTTGGTATTTTCACTTCAACTATTTCCTTAATTAAAAAAAAATTCCGTAACTTTATTTCCGTAATATATTTGTAATTAATAATAATTATTATTTTAATGAATAGTAATTTTTAAATAAAAAATATTTTTCAAATACACTTATGCAGAAAGAATTAGTCAGAATTAGTTTTTACGAAGTCCAACTGGTTGCGGATTAGCAGGCGCCAGGGGGCTTTGTTTTTGCACTTGTCAACATTATGTTTACCGCATTGAACTGCATGTTAATATTTTGTTAACTATTATTAATAAGTGTTTCTCGCAAAGTCCGTGTAATGTGTTTTCGGATTTATAAATATTATAATATGTGAAGTGATTTTATAAAGAGTGATTTCGAAAATTTAACTCATGAACCACATATTCTACACGTTAGTTGTGGTTCAGTATTGTGCATAACAATATTATTTACTTTCATCCTGCTCGTGAACTGGTTCCGAAGATTTTGCTTATGTAAGTATCCGAAAAAGTATATAGAGGTTGGGAAAAAACTGATCTGTGGTACATAACCTATAAAATGCTTATTCACGAATGCGAAATTGTCATAAATAAACAAGTTTCAAAGCTTGAAAAGTATTGTAAAATTTGTTTGAGCTTGTAAGAACCTCATCGTACTGAAAATAAATTGAGATATTTGGAAGTTTTGAAAAAATTCAAACGTAACTTAGAATTTGCAAACACATGTACAAATGTAACACAAAATATAGATTTTTCAAAATTGAAAAATGAAATTTTAAAGTTTTTCAGTAATTTTGAAAGATTTTAGGTTAATACAAAATATTTACAAGTTCTGAAAAATTTTCAAAACTAATAAAAAATTTTTAGACATTCCAAAAAATGTGAAATAAATTGTAGATTTCTGAAGATTTGAAAATAAAATTTTGAAGTTTTTCAAGGGTTTTGAATGGTTTGTAGATACTAAAAAATTTCCTTAATATTCGTGGAAAAATGTAAGTGATTCTTTATTCAAACAAAATTTTAAAGCGAATGTTTTAAAAGACAAAAAAAATTGGATAGACGCATAAGAATTGAAAAATTATTTATTTGTAACAACTTAAAAGAAAAATAATTACACATCCTATTAAACAAATTCCAGGCCAAAACCATTTTAAATCAGACAGGGCCCTACACTTGAATCGCAGAATGTTTCGGGGACGAAATATGTTTTGTTTTTCAGAGGAAACTAGGAAATATTTTTTTTCCGATTGGCAAAAAAAATTTCTAAGAAGTTAAGCGTATTTGAATTTTGTGCTTTGTTTTTCAAAAAACCCGACGTTTTTCTTTAAACCTTTATAGCATTTGGCCTGATTAAGATATTTATTATTTTATTTTTGATTCTAACAGCGCTCATCGTCTGCTTTCAAAATCCCTTTTTTAGCCAGAAAAATTATTTTTACTTACAATAGAATTTTCTACTTTTCCCCATAGAAACAATTACAGATGCAAAAAAAAGGTTAAGAGAAAAGTTTGCACGTCTAAAAAAGTTCTAGGAAACATGTTTTGTTCTTTTGCGATATTTGTTACGTCATGAGACAAGCAGGGAGGAATTTTTTTTAGAGTTTTATTTTCAAAATCTTTCCGGAGCGGTAGGAAAGGATTTTTAATGTCGGATCCCTGTCCTGTCGAGAATAAATCGCCAGCACTCGTAATGTTCTTTAGAAGAATGCTGATAAGGTGGAAAAGAAGGAAAACAGAAAATTATTTGATTAAAATGTAAAAGACAAACTCACGTTCATTGTATATGGTGAATAGGTTCACACGAATCACAAGGATAATCTGCCCTGGAGGAATCCCCAGAATGATGAATCGATTAAACTACCGGAATTACTCCTGTAGGGAGTTCCGGGCAAACGAACACCTGAAACACTGAGACTGGCCGCGAATCAAAAGGTCTTCCAGGTCGGAACGGTACCGCTTGCGCCGACAGAGGCCCAAAAGAAGCTAAGAGCTTGACATAGGGAGTAATCGTGGACCCAATTCCTAACTCAGGCAAAGCATCTGACCTGAGAGGAGGACTTCGACTCCGAACCAAGTAGAGATCTAAAGTAATTTTTGGATTTAAAACTGCCACTTCTGTCTCACAAATCGCCCGTTCCCACTTAGCTTCACCTCCCGAAAAACGTACCAAAGGGCTGTACCTTTTTTAGCTCTCATCCAATTAGAGGAACGGGGGTGAGTTTGAAGGAAAAGTGGAAGGAAAGTGTCGTGGGTGGTAGAGAGGGAAATTTGACCGTGGGACCTGGCCCTTATCACCTGAAGATTTGCGGGCCCTGGACCCAAATCGTGCCTGGTTAGCAGATGTAGTAATCATAAAGTCGAGTTGGGACTCGGAGTGGAGCGGCTTAGTATTAATTGGTTTATTACTCCTATTGATTAACCAAGGATTTCGCCCACGCCTCCGAGGTCAGCAGTTGCCATTAAAGGATATAACTGTCTCTTCTTTATTACTTTTAAGCGTTAGAGTCCAGGGTTTTAAAAGACTTGTCTAAAACGTGTTTAGGTCGGGTTTGAAAAGATTAGATTTTATGGTGAACTTTACGGGAGAAATTTGGTAGAGAGTTTTGAAAGTGGCAACCTTTGTTCGTCT
>JAAAKG020132627.1:0-14441 GCA_010014905.2 Druon quercuslanigerum
CTTAACTGCAGACCTCTGCTTTTTACACGGCATTGTCAACAATAATACTAAATGTCCTTCGATTCTATCTGAAATTAGGCTTATTGTATCATCCAAGACTCTCCGTCAAAAGAAGTCTTTATTCTATGTAAATAATCAGCGTACTAATTACGGAGCGAATTCCGTGATCTCCAAAATTTGTCGTGAGGCCAACTCATTTGTAAAAAATCGAAATAATCTGCTCGATTTCTTTAACATTACTGCGTTTCAGTTCAGAAGCTTGGTTCGAAATTCGATTTTCAACCACGGAGGTTTTCCATCGAATTTTTCAGACTTAGACTTAAGCGTTATCTTTAGTTAGTAATTTTATATGTATCAAAGGGTTATTGCCCGTTCACTGATTCAAAATCAAAGCAAAATTGTTCCTTACAAAAATGAATATATTTTTTTATTTGTTAAATGTTATTAGCTAATGATAAAAAGTTTTAAGTGTTAAAAAACATTCCGAATTGTTTTTCATATCTCGCTCCATTTTTTTTTTAAACTGGATACTTCAATTTAAAGTAAATGGATGATACTAAAAATTGGCTCCGGCAAGCAGTTATTTCTTTTTAAATTTAAAAATAGTTTTAACACATTCCAGATACAAAATCAAGAGTAAAATTCTCGTTGCAGTCACTTTAACGTAACACTGTTTTAACGTTATTAGGGTTTGATTTTAAATTTGTAATTCTTGAATCGTATAAAGACTTGAAAACTAAAATGGTGAACAATGAAAGTTTTGAAAATATTCATAAGTATTATTATTTATAAATATATTTCATATCAGTTAAAGTTTCAAAAATCCAAAAGAAATATGAAAGTCCTGAAAGCATTCTTGGTTAAAGTTAAAAAATCAAATAGAATAATAAGAAATTTACCATTTGGGCTTCAAATTCGCTCCCATCATTAATTTCATTAATTAGATAAAAATCTTGTGTGGTTGTTATTTGATATAACTTTAATTATAAGGTTTGATAGAAAAATAAGCTTCAGCGAGAAAACGTAAGTCAGCTTCAACAAGTTTATCAGATGAGCTATATTTAATAGTGTTATATTCACCAATAGAATTAAGGAAGCCAATGACGTTGGAGAACAGTTTATAAACGGCTATCATTTTTTACAATGAAGAGGCAAACTGACATTGTACGCTAATAAAGAATTTGTTTATCAACGTATCTCAAAAATATTTTTGTTTTTCGTCAGAGCATATATCATATATAATAATTATACATCATAATTCAGTCCAAGCAAAAAATTAAGTTTACTTCAACAGAGGCTGGTTTGAATACAATAAAGCAGAATTTTGTCTGAATATTTAATTGTTCTCGCCTTTATTGTTTATTGTTTATTAAAGGCGTAGGAGCTCATTTTCTTGACAAAAGAATTCTCTAAAAATTTGCAACCAGCAGTTGCTGAAAACAATATTCTTAGTGGCTGAAATTCTAAGCAAATAATTTTAAAAAGAAACAGAAGAAATGGAAGCATTACAGTAAATGCCAGGAATGAATTTGATCCTTAAATTGGATTAAAACGCTGCAGCACATTTATCTGACAGAAGATAGATTTTACCTGACGCAAAGTAAAATTATTCTGACGAAAATATTTATTTGAAATATCTGATACGCCAAACGGGTACGTCTAGATTCACGGAAAGAATTTTCTCTATAAACTTAAAAATGTTTGCAGTATTCATTTTTTAAATCATCCTACACTTAAAGAATACATAGGCTGCACTTTGGTTAGTTTATACTTTATAGTATTTATTTACAATTTTTGAAGTCTTAATCAGGGTTGACAGAAACTGAAGGCAAGTCAAGTCAGGCTTGGAACATCTGCGGCATCTCTACCTAGCCAAACGCTCTCACGACACTGTTCTTCATCAACTTTTGTTTGAGAAAACCCCAAAAACTGCTCTCCAGAATCTTGGCTTCATCGCCCGGATTCAACCTGCATCTTTCAACCGATCTTCGCTTCGCCGCCCAGCTCAGGCTTGGAAGGTATCGGCTCTTGAAGACATTTGCGACCCTTACAATCAACCCCTGTAACTTTCATTAAATAAACACTTGTTATATTCATCTGGCTGTCTCCTATTATTGACTTCGCGTGTTCGCCAGCTCTGCCACCTTTAATAAAAACTAAATTACCCTGAGAAAAAACGGCTTATCTGTATTCCTTGTACCAGGAGTGGATAAGTGAGGAGTTCAAAAAAAGAAACAAAAACTATACCAAGAAATATCGTAAAACAATCGCGCAAGAATTTTATTTAATCGCAGAACAAAACTAGAGAAATTTTGAAGAAAAAGAAAGAAAAGTCGAAAATGTGCGAATTTAGAATTTCAGTCGCGAAATCCAAACAACTGCAAGCTTTCCTGCCCTCAGTAGATATATCAGCAGTGGTCAGGCCACATGCATCCCCTAGTAGTAAAAACCGAGACGCTGACTTCAGTGAACGTGACGGTTTTTAATCAGCCATAAGAAACCCTGAGAAAACGAAAATATTGAAAGACAATCGGTCGAAATCGAAAATATAGGCGAAGAATTAGCAAGAAATTTAAATTAAAAATCAGTAACAATTAGAAGAGAATTAGAATACTCTCCCCAAATAACGAGAATACGTTTAGAATTAGAAACGAGTACAATAGATAGAGCAATTGAAAACAAAAGAAAAGAGCTTGAAAGATTCGAAAGAAACAGAAAACGATTTGAATCAAGTCGGTTAGAATGAGAAGAAACACTTAGAAAGGAAAAAGAAAGAATAGATAGAGAAAGAGCAGAGAGAGAAAGATTAGGTCGCAAAAGCTACGAATAGAGATAGAAAGGCAAGAAAGAGAAAACGCGAGAATCGATAATGAAACTTTTGAAATCGCTTCGCTTTTAAAGTAAACATTCTTGCAAGATAAAATGGACAGAGTTAGAGACACCGATAATTTCAAATTAGCCCATTAAATTTAAAAATAATACGAAAAATAGTCCCACTTATTATTTTAATAATTTAATTAGACTCAAAAGAGGATATAAAATTAATGAGATAGACATTTTAGAAAATTTAGAAGCAGTTTTTGACGAGGAAGCATCACGTTGGTACCAGGCTATTCGAGATAAATGGAAAAATTAATGTCAATTTGTTGAGAATTATAAAGATGCGTATGCAAACAAATCTAAAATAATAAAGAATTAAATAATATTTTGACATAAAAAAAAGATCAAGATATCCGTGCGTTTTTATTTCGAGAAACACCTTTTCAAATTTTTCAGAATTAGAAACTTTAGCGCGAGAATGGGAAACAGAATTGGCAAAATCTAAAATTAGAGATCAACAATTAGGAATTTAAGATAAAGATGATAATAATAATAGTAAAAGTAAAAATGATCAAGGGAATTATAATAGTCAAAATATTATTGAAAATGAGAATGATAATAGAGATCAAAAACAAAATTATAATCAAAGTCAACAAAGGAAATTCAGACCTAGGTATCAAAATCAACAAAATAGACAATTTCAACCTAGATTTTAAAATGGTAATCCTAGATTCTTTAACTCAAGTTTTAAAAATAATAGTTATTATCAAAATAATTCTGGATTCCAAGGAAATCAACGATTTAATAATAATTAAACACAGATTTGCAACAAGTTAACAAGTATCCGCAAATACCAGCGCTTTTATACAACGCAAAAGAGAATAAAATTAGGCCAGAAGAAAAAAATTAAAATAAAGGACAGAGTGAAAATTTTTTAAATTCGAATCACGAAAATAGTAAGGATAATATAAAATGGTGAAATTAACTCAAGAGCACAGGATTTCATGGATCCAAATTTATAAAACCGAAATTTTAATTATAAATTACGAGAACCTGTAACGTGCTACAATTGCGGGAAAATAGGCCATTTTCGTCGTGATTGTTGGTATATTATAAATCAGGGAAATGCAAACGGTCGCTATTAAAGGCGGGAAATAGCAGAAAAAACCAGAGACCGCCATGATTACTTGACACAGACACAAATGACTTGGCCGAAACAACATTTTACCTTATGATAGATTTTAAAGGTCATAAATTCAGAGTCTTAGTGGATACCGGTGCAACTCATTTATAAGTGGGTAAAAAATATATTAAAACAATAAGAGACTTAGATTACGAAGTTAAAAAACCAAAAAATAACACACTAATGGTTGCGAATGGACAAATACTAAAAATCACAGGGCAAGTTTGAATTTTAATCAAAGTAGGTCATTAGGAAAAATACTATTTATTCAGGCTGGTTCCAGCTTTGAGGTCGATAGGAATACGAGTAATCGATATTATACAAAGATTAGGTTTAAAAATTAATTATGAAAAAAACATTTTGTGGTTGCCAGAACTACCATATATTAAGTATGCGATAGAAGCGAATGTAATTAAAATGCAGGAACCGGTAATGGAAGATTTCGAGAAAATAAGATTAGGAAGAGAGAGGAAAATAGATTAAAATTCGGAATGATGATTAGCCTGAGAAGCAACACGCAGGAGAGAAAAAAACAGATTTGCTACAGCACGAAGTGTCTTCTCCCGTGTCGTCATACAACCCACTCCAAGCCCTCCTTACAGGTGATGCACTAGACTCGGTTCCACCAGCACCCCAGCCGGCAGAGAGTGTACGGGAGCATGGTGCCCCACACCCTAAACTCTACAAGGCGAGCGACGCAACAGTGGCGCAATCCAGAGTGAGCGTCAATAGATTAGATTAGCAGGCTAGTCAAAATAGAGAGAGAGAGAGAGAAAAGAAAACAAATAAGGAAAGCAATCAAATAAACTCGAATTTACATGCGAAAAATAAAGATAGGAAATTAGAGAAAGAATTTAAAGGGCTATTGAAATGCAATAAAGAGAAAAGTGATTCGATTATAGAAAAATTAAGTAAGTGATAGATCAGGAAACAGAATTAAAACCGACCCATTTAACTAATCATAAAATGGATGAACAGGGTCATAAGCGAATTAAGCAATTATGTATGAAGAAGAAGGCAGACTGTTAGAAGAAAAAATAGTATTGTATAGATTTTGTTTAGATGTTAGGAAAGGTAATCAAAATAACTAATAAAGACTTATACCCAATTCTAATAATGTCTTAAATATTAGACACATTAGGATCAGTAAAGTACATGTCTAAAATCGATCTTCGTTCAGAATATCATCAGATACCACTAAACGAAGGATGGAAACCAATTACAGCTTTTATTGTTCCGCGCAAAGGAATGTAACAATTTAAAAGGATGCCGGTTGGTTTGACGAATGCTCCTGCTACATTCCAGCGCCTTATGGACAGAGCAATAACACCAGGATTACAACCACATGTATCTTGTTATCTTGATAGCATAATTATAGTTTCAAAAAATTTAAATGCACATTTAAAATATTTGGAAATAGTTTCAGATAAATTTAAAAATGCGGGTTGAACAACAGGTTTAGACAAATGCGAATCAGGATATTCGGAAATAAAATATTTGGATTTTAAAGTAAATGAAAAAGGATTACAAGTTGATAAAGAAAAAATCGAACCAATGTTGAATTTTTCAGGGCCTATAACAATCAAACAAATTCAAAGGCTGATAGGAATGTCTTTTTGGTATAGAAAATTCATATAAAAATTTTCTGAAATAATAGAACCATTAGTAAAGTGGGAATGGGCTGACAAACAGGAACAGGCATTTACGACTATTCAACACTTACTAACAACAGCACCAATTTTAGCCTATCTTGATTTTCGAAGTCGAATTGAATTTGAAACTGATGCGAGTGATATAGGATTAAGAGCTATTTGAACACGAACAATAAACTGTGAAAATTTTGTCATAGCTTTTGCAAGTAGAGGTGTGAACGGAGCAGAACGTAAATATTCTGCTTCAGAAGAAGAATGTTTAGCCGTAGTCTAAGCGCTTCGAAAGGTAGACGATATTTAGAGGGTTGTTCTTCTAAAGTTAACACAGATCATGTTGCCTTGAAACGGCGTTATAACCTAAAAAATCAGACAGGTAGACTAGGACAATGGGCTTTAGAATTACGAGAGTACGATAAAGAAATTATGTACAGAAAGGGAAGCTGAAATCATGTCCTACATGCGCTATAAAGATCAAATTAGAATAAAATGAAAGTCTCTAGTATTTTATTAAGCGTAGTAGAAAATAACGAAAAAGATTTAAAAGAAATCGAGGATAATTTGTATACAAATAAAATGATACATGTTAAACGTGAGCTATATAAAAATATAAAAATGTAAAAATACGCGATGATCAATTGTATTTTTATAGACCCGACCCTAACGATTCTAAACATAGTGAAATAAAGCCTCCTATATAAAAATTCTTCAACAATTTATATTCTTATTTTATATGTTCCTTAGATCCCAGTCTTAACATGAGGCTAGTTTTTTAATACGTATTATTGTCTAAAAAAAGGTCAATTATCCTATTTCCAAACCCTCTCTAGGTTTCATTTTTTAATTTTTATTTACATTCTATGCAGGCGATACCTAACGCTTGAAAACAGTTCATTCAAATTATACTCGTTTTCTACAATTGCTTTTACTACAGCCAAGTTTTAAAAAATATCCTGAGGAAAAACCAGCTTTACAAACCAAATGAAAGTTATCACACCATACCCTTTCCCAGATCTCACTTTCCAATCAATATTTCCAAATTTACTGCTATATACCTCTAATAATATTTGAATTTCTCAACACTCTTAAGTTTTGTTTAATCCATGATCTATACATATCAACTTTAAAAGTCTATTTCCAAACCCATTTTCAGGTCTACTTTTATTTTAATCTTGCCCCGATCCGGTTTCAAATTTGCAAACAGTTATATTATACTTTGTTGTTATCATTTCTCGAGTCTATATCAAAATTACTTTAGAGATAGAGGCTTCAAGCTCTCAACTTAGAATTGAAATATAACCTTTTCAGCGATCCTGCCCGGATAAAGACAGCTTAATAATTTTGGAAAATTCGAGAGCAGTAATGAAATAAAGAATATTCACCAACTTTGATTCCTTTCTTTTCGTCTATAGTATGTCATTTAATATACTATTTTCCAACGACTTGTTAATTAATCTACTCTTCGTTAACAATTTAACGTTTTCTGTAAAAAATTCAAATGATTGGTTTACAATAAACTTTGTTATTTAAAATTTGTTTTTTATTGATCTTGAAATTTGAATTTTTATGTTGAAAATTCGTCTGATTGCATTAAAAATTCTTATATTATTGTACAAAAAAATTTAATTATTTGGTGGAAAATTCTTCTTTTTGCTTGAAATTTGCACTATATATTTGTAAATGCTACTGTTTTGTTTGATTTTCAACTATTTGAGGGATAAATACCAGTACTTTGTTGAAAATTCAATTTTTTTAAAAATTGCACTATTTTGATCTAATGATTTTTTTGTTCCAAAATTCATTTGTTTTATGTAGAATTCTCTTTTTTTGGATAAAATATTCATCTTTTTTCGTAAAAAGTTTATGGTTAAAAATTCAATTGTTTTCGGATGAAGCTTAGGGATGATTTCACCAACCTTGGTTAAAAAGTGAATCCTCCGTTAATGCTAGTTACGCGTTTCACCACTTTATAACCTCCGGTTATATCCCCTTAACCATTTTTAAATTAAACCGGCCAAGATTGGTCGGTTAGGGCGACTTAATCGTCCTTTAACCTAAAGAGTGCAGCCTCATTGTGAAATATGTAGTTTTTAGAAGAAGTTCTGACTTCGTCTGATGGCAAACCACATATAACGCGAATAGAGCTTAAATAAAACAAAAATATAACATGAGCAAAACATACATAACAATTTACATTGTCTAGGTTAGTGTGGCACGTGCGTGGCGAGAACCTTACCTGGTTTTGGCCCGCACGACCATATTGATTTGCTTTATACTCGACCGACGGTTAGCCAATCACAAGAATGATTTAAAGTAAAATAGGAATTATTTCGGAGCGAACATCTGGTTAGCTAATCGCCCTTTCCAAAAACATGATGGAATGCGCAACAGCTTAATTGTTTAATATTTGATTTTGAACAGATTTTTTTAAGGTACTTTACGCGAGGTTTCGCATTTTTAAGAATTTCCTTAAATTGTCTGAAGACAAACAGGAGATTAATATTTAACGACCTTGCACATTTTAACTTAATGTTAAGCCTTTAAAGGTAGATATTATCTCCTAAAAACAGTACCTTTTATATTTATATTTATTACAGTACAATTTTTTGTGTTACAATATATTATTAGACAATCAATAAGAGTTATTTAAATTACAGCCCTCAATACCAGTAAAAGGTATTACAACTGGCCCAATGTGACTTGACCAGTTCCGGTAAATGTTGAGCCGGCCTGTCAAGATGGTGGCAACTGAATTCTGGCAGTCAGTTCCGCTCTTCATTCCGGGCAGCGTGTTCGAACTCGGTATAAGTTAAGACTCCGTGCATGGAGTGACAAGTAGTGCGGATAAGTGAAGACGAGCCAAGTGTTAATCTCTTGTGTAGGACTTTGTGGTTAGTGTAACCGTATTAATCCCTGCCGGATTTCTGTAGGCCAGAAGAATCCAGACTCCACGACTCAAGGTAGGACGTCACAACATTGTTGTCCCCGATTTTAAATTAAATGCTGACAGCAGCTCTCTTTTTTTCACATAGGTATTGAGAGCCCTATTGTACAGGTACTTTACTTTACTCTTTCACTCTTCCACACAAATGCATGCGATAATGTCTAGCTTTTCTTATTCATTACTTAAGTCTAATTTGAGCCTCATGCCAGCCATAGATCCGCGTTGCAACCAAATTTAATTATTAAAGTGATCTGTAGTGGGATCCATAACAGGTGGATGGCCACCACGTTACAAAAAGTAGATATTATCTCCTGAAAACCATACCTTTTATATTTATATTTATTACATCACAATTTTCGTATTACAATATATTATTAGACACTTAATAAGGGTTATTTAAATTACAATTAGATAATATTTTTATTCACGCAATAAATATATCACGGGAAAGTACTGCCGATTTGCCAAAACTGTTTTCCTTGTTCACGAAGGCGCTTGTTAAATTAACCTCTACAGGATAAGTACCTAGCTTGCAGTAGCCACCATACCTTTTAAACTTTTATCGAAAACTTTCTTTTTGTGAATTTATTTTCATACTTCAGTTACACCGACATTTTTTAGACTTATTTTTCTAGAAAGAGCTAAGTGCTGAGTGGAATTTGCATTGCTGAACTATTATGCAATTTATACGCATAGTATAGGTTTGTTTGTGTCGCTAATGAGAGCGTACAAACCTAGTCAAAAATTCAGACGAAAGATTAGTAGAAACGCAAGTGGCGTTTTGGATCTGCCTGAGTTTTACCTTTAGACTAATTTTGCGCACGTGATCTACCTTAAATCAAACACGGTTACATTCATCCAAAAAAGTAAAATTTTTTACAAAATCGTCGGTAATTTTGGTTTTTCTCTTATTGTCCCTCTTTCTTGCCACGCGGTTCAATTTCTGACCCAGAAGACGAATTTTTAAACAAAAAAAATTAACTTTTTGTTCTCGCACTCGATAATATATTTACCTCATACTTGACGCCCCATTTTTGTTATTCATCTCATGTTTCCGTAATGAACTTTTTAAATTGTCAACGCAAAGTTTAAGATTTTCTTTAAAATAACTTTAAATTAACATGGAAAAAACCAGAAATTTAGTAGTAAAAATTCTGTAATATCACTAGTATAGGAAATCTATCTCTAAAATTCATTTTCATCATAGGTATAAATAATTATAAAACCATAATAATTTTTCTCCAAAACTACTTCTTGAGTGAAGGAAAAGGAATTTGCTAGAAATTAAAAAGAAATTAAAAACTAGAAATTATCTAAAATTTTACTGAATTTTCAGGAAATAAGAAGAATTTAAAGAAATTAAAAACAACCTGATGGAGGGTTTAAGTAATAAGAAATTTACAGAAGTGATGTTTAACAATTAGAAGAAATGGCAGAGATGTGGGGGTTCGAAAATTTGTGCACCTTTTTTTTAATATTTCATATCTTGGTTTCTTATAAATCAATTTGTTTTTTAAAGATCTAAACTTGTTTGTATAGACATGAAGTTTAAAAAAAATATATGTGTAGAATATAAAATTTCACATTTTTTTCAGAACTCAAAAATTAAAATTGCGTTTCAAAAAACACAAGTTACTGTGACTCTTCAGCAACATCAATACTGTTTATTAAACACATTGAGTTATAAGATTAGTAGGTAAAGGTCAACACCTTATTAGGAAAAAAATTTTCATTGTTTAAATATTTTTTAAACAACTGAATTAGTAAGAATGATATGTAACAATACATGCTAGTATGAACCAAAAGCAGGCACTATTTATTTCTATAAAATTTGCACAGTTTACGTATTTTACGAGTTCTCCTGTTTTTAAATACGGGTAGATATGGTTTTGTCTTACTTTTATAACTGACATTATAGCGTAACTTGCGTGTTTTAATTCACATGTAGGTGTTCTTTATTATGTCACAAAAGGATGAACGGTCACTTGTGTTTTTAACCAATGCTTACTTTGATAAGCATCTTGTAAATCAACCGTGTGGTTTTCAGCAAAATCTAGTTAAACAAGAATTTAGACTTCTTTAAATTGCATTTCTCGTTATTGATATAGATATTTTGTTGTTTGGCAACAAAATAATTTAGAAGAAGTCGTTTCATACCTCCGCTTAGTTGTTAATAAATATATCTACTAAGTCCACCAAAGTTTCTAAATTTGATCGATTCACGTGAACCACTTCTTAATTTTAATATCTTCAACAAACCTTTAGACGTAGGCTCTTTCCGAAAGAATTTTAAGGTGCTCATCGTCGGGATAGTTTGGACATTTATTAAAATAAGACGCTATTTGTGCAGGATTACAAATCGACTGGGCTATCCAATACTTGATGGTTGGAAATGGTAGAGAATTAGTCACACTTTTATATTAAACTTATTTACTATGTATACCAAAGCTAATATATTTGTGTATGAAAACTGAAATAATACCCACGTGTATTAAACCTAGGCGCTAGCGCTTGTGTCGCACCACCCTATCATGTCAGCTCATGCCAGACGTCAAGCAAGCCTCGCATCTGGTCTTAAGACAATTAGGTATTACTAATTACAGAATAGAACATTTTAAATAGAAACAGTGAGATGCCAGTCACCTGTTCGATTGAAAAGGTAATTTAATAACAAAAAAATATATATAGGGGAATGTCGTTCAAACCCTTATCTGCAACATATATTTATGGCAACTTGCTGCGATATCAGGAAAAAAAGTTATTGACGAAACAAAACAAAAAAAGGAGTCAGAGTTGGGCCATTTCAGTCAGAGTTGGGCCACCACTGAAATTACATGAAATATGTACTGAAACCGGTTTTTATGGAATGGTATGCAACATTTTATTGTTTTTTATACATTTTGACATATTCACGATGAAACACTCAGAAAATTAACTTAATCTGAGTCGCAATTTTGACATAAAAAATAACTTTTTGTTATCGCGCACTTCAAGTGCACTTCTCTTCCGCAATCGATGCAAGCGATCGAATTATTTTTTGTCAATTTCACGGGCATTGGTAAACCCACGATTACGGCTTTAATGGCCAGGGAAATATCCTCCGCATTGTGATTGGCCCTTTTGGAAACTCGCTTGTATCGAGAAACTCTGAAGAAAGCAATTTCTTATCTAAAATTCAAATTTTTATATTATTTGTTATTCAAAAAATCGTTATTTATTTATTTTTAAGTCGTACAAGAAAACTTTTATTTCTAGAATTTATTCTAGTATCCAAAGGTTTGAAAAACATGAAATAAAGTATTTTTTTATCTGTAATTCAAATTTTCATATTCTTTGTTATTGCAAAGATGGTTATTTACTCATTGTTAATCATAAAGTGAGACTTTTATTTCTACAATTTAGTATTTTAATGTTTAACGGTGCGAAAAACATGCTAAAAAATAATATTTCACTGTTAGAAAAATAAAAGGATGTGGCCCAACTCTGACTACACGAGTGTACCAACTCTAACAACATTCGTGTTTTTTGATTGCAACTTCCCTAACAGCACCCAAACTTGAGTCAATGTTGGGTCAATGTTTTCTCCAAGTCTCCCAATGTTGGCGCCAAGCTTGAGTCAAGCTTGAGTGAAACTTGGTATGGCCACTTTTCCCAAGTTTCGTCTGCTTTTGGACGCGTTTATTACGCCAGCCTTCCGATAGATGTCGCTAAGTCTTAGGTCTTCTGGTGGTATAGAAGCGTACTGTAATTTAAATATTTCTTATCTACCGAGTCTGGAGTAGTGATGCCGCTCCTCAATAGATGGCGCCGCTGAATACGTAGCGATACGCTACGTCGAGAACGCCCGGTAACTTACCGGTAAGTTCCCGGCCGATTTTTTTCGAGAATTTACGAGAATTTAAGTTTTTCACCGAAATAAATGGAAACAATTCAAACTTCAAAAAATTGAAGTTTTTCGGCTTATTTTAAACACACTTGCCCATAGTATTTGTCAAAATGATAAAGAGATATTTTTATTATTTTTTCTCTAGATTATGCCCTAAGGTCAGACATGACACACGAAAGTAGCAAAATTTCAAATAAATAAATAACTTTCAATGCTTACATTTTTTTTAAATGATTATATACCTTATTTTACTAAATGTAAGTAATATTTATAAAATATAACTTTTTTGCATGTTTTAAATCATTTGGTGAACACAATCATTATTTGAAATTTTGCGACTTTTCTACGCCCAGTTTGACCCTAGTGTGGAATCTACAGAAAAAATTCTAAAACTATCTTCTTTATTTATACCAATACATTGGAAAAGTCTGCTGAAAATAAGCCTAATAACATTTTAAAATCTTAGTTATTGCCAGAGTTATTCCAATTTTTGGAAAACATCCAACTTAAAAGTTTTTTTTTGGAATATTTTTTATGAAGTTGACATTTTTCCTTTAATTTGGATTTATTAGACGGAGAATTTGATTACATTTCGTGTTGTAATGAGGAAATTTTTTAAAAACTTTTTTATTTTTTTGTACAATCCTTTAAAGCGACATATCAAAAAGAATTTTATTTAAGAATATAAATCAGACTAAGTAACCTAATTATAGTATTAAGTCTCTTCAGACTGAGCAACGGCGAATAGTTATAAGTCACAGCAATGGTATATAATAGTCACTATGTCTTTTCTACATAACTATTTAGTTTCTTATGAGCATTTCAACTTCTTAGTTTTGTTCATTCCAAAAAATAGATAATAAGGATATTTCAGAGCGGCTATCAGACTTAGTAAGTTTACTTACAGTATTATAATTCACCAAGACTGATCAACGAACTGTTAATATGTTATTATGTTTAAGGAATATAAAATTTTACTTAAAACTTTTTCGAAACTAAAGTTTAATAATGTTTGATAGAATTTATTTAATCGATAAATAAAATTCTATTCTGATAAATATGAAGTATATTGTATATAAAAGTACCAAATAATTTTTATTCCTAAAAATTTTATTTTCATAAATATGAAGAATTTTCGATTCTACATGCTCCTATAGTACCCACTCTTGGTCACGCAATGGAAAAGGTGAAAAAGTAATGCATTGTTAGTATCATTTTTATTTAATAATTTCAAGGACTTTTACTTACAATTCCACATGCCATGATATTCTTATTCTACATACATAATGTGATCACAAACTATTGCAGCCTTAATAATACATTATTTCCATGAATTGATATACATCAATCAATTTATTTTTACAGCGTATACATGTTACATTAGGGTGATTAATTTATTTTTAAACAATCCTCAAAAAAGCTGATGCAATTTGAAGACAAAAAATATTAATGAAATGCTTTCTCCATTTTTATAAATATAACACAATGAAACAAACAATGAATATAATTTAGGTATAAACAAACGGAATTGATAACAGTTTTCATATGCATTAGTTCAACAAAAATTTACCAGCGATTTGAAATGAATTCGGTCCATAGAAAAATTACAACGAAAAAGGCGAATTTTCAGTTGAGAAATTTTAACTTTTAAGAAGAAAGATGAATTGTCAACAAAATGCATGAATTAACAAATAAAAAAAACCTCTGTCAATTGCAAATTGAATAGTTAGATTATCGGTAAAAAAAATTGAAAATGCAACCAAAGAGATGAATTCTGAACAAAAGTGATAAATTATTCAATTCAATTAGTAACATTTTCAGTTTAAAAATTATATATAAAAAGTTAATTTTTTCAAAATATTTTTATGTTTTAAATAAAATAATGAATCTAAGTGAAACAATTTAATTTGTAACCAAAAAGATTACTTTTCAATGAAGAAGATAATTTATACCAAAAAG
>JAAAKG020132628.1:0-14441 GCA_010014905.2 Druon quercuslanigerum
TAACTTTAAACTACCTAGAAAGGACCCTAGATCGGCCTGGCATGGAAGTCAGATTTGTTACCGGAAGTTCCTATGCCAGCTTCACCCCCGTGAGTAGACCTTTTCCCGCCTATTCGGAACGTTGCAGTACCACAAAAGAGAAAGCTTGCTCCATGCGTCCAGAAATGGATTTTTGCGGACAAATGAAACTGCTGGGCCCAGTTGAGTTTTATGATGATGTAAACAATTAAGTACGCCACAAGTCAATGATATTTAATGCCTAGATAAAAATAAAGTGGAAATAAATTATTTCAGAGAGACTTCATTGACATAGAAAGATGTTATAAACTAATAAGCATCTATAGAATTTTTAAGACATGAAATATTTTTTGTCGGCATGGAAAATAATTTAAAAATACTTACGACAAACTTATTTAGAGTGAAAAAAATATTTGAACCCAAAATATCCTACTTTTTATTAAAAAATGACACAAATCATTGTTTTATAGTCTTATCTTTTTATGGATGAAAGCAATTTTTATACACACAGTTTCTGGAAATGACTATATGATTTTTTCAGGCCAAAAGTTTTATTCTAAGTCAAACATTTTATTTGTTTATAACAAAATGTATAAAAAATTACGTGATGGTCGTGCTTCAAAAATTTTTTTAAAATAAAACTTGTTGCGACTGATTTTAAGCTGAAATTATGTAAATAATTCGATTTGTTATGAGTAAATAAAACACGCACAGACAGTTGTTTATACAATTCCGTGAGAACAATTAAAATTATTACTTCAGAATAAATATCTGCGTTAGCATGAGAACATAAAGAAGGTTTTCAACATTTTCCAATATTTAAAAAGATTTTGAAAATTTCATAAAGATTTCACGTTTCTCAAAGATTTAAAAAAGGCTTGCAAACCATATTTTAAATATTTCTCAGCAATTTCACAAAGATTATAAAGATCTCAGATATTTTAAAAAGCCATGTAACCAAGCTTTAAATTGTTCACAAAGATTTTAAAAGTTTCAAAAGATTTCAATGATTTCAAACTTTTTAAAAGGTTTTAAGAATTTCAAAGATTTCAAAAAGGTACAGTACACCAGATTTCGAAGGTTTAAGAATATTTTGAAGATTTTAGGCGATTTAAATTGTTTTGAAAATTTCAAGAAAATTCACAAAGATTTCAAATATTCTAGTGATTTCAAACGGATCAGAAATATTTCAGAAATATTTCACAAATATTTCTAAAAATTCAAAAGGATTTTAAAAGATTTAAAGAATTTAAAAGATGTCATAAGGGATAACAGAATGTATTAAATTAGTAAAAAAATTGTTATCTCTTTTTTTAGCAAGCAACTTTTTTCTATCAATTTTTTTTCGTACCTTTTGTCGTTTTTCACAATTTTTGTAATATTTTTAAATGCTACATTTCACGAATAAAACAAAAGCTACGCATCGTATCAAGAAATAATTTATAAAAAAATTTAAGATCTCCTTTGGGATCAAAATTTTTTTTTATTAAATTTTTTCATATCTTGCGTAGTTTGATTACAAAATTGAATTTTTTTTCTGCAATAAAAATCTGAATTTTCGATTTTTCAAGGTAAGCCAAAAGTTTTTTGTGATTATCTTGGAGGGCTTTCAAAAAGCAATGTCTTTCTTCTCTTGTCTTTTTTTCATATCGTGCGTTTTTTATCCTAAAATTTGAATTTACGATTGGTTTTTTAAGTCTTCTCAATGCTATAACTCTTCTAATTTTCTTTTCATCGAAAAAAGTCATTCAGATATATAGTTTAGCTGTATGCATACTGGGAATAGCCATACGTAAAATTTTTAAATAAAAAAAAATGGTACCAAAATTTTTTTAAACATTTTAACTTTTTGATTTTTGATCCAAAATGACTGATTAACAAACTTGTCCTTTAACCAATCCATCCTGACCCAATTAAAAGATATTTTAAATACCCCCCAAAAAATTAATATTTTGAGTTATCATGAAAGCACTGAGAGATACGCAAAAATTGACAAAATTCTTAGTGTATTCTAAAGGCGGAAGATCCTCAGTAACCCGACGTAAACCGGTAAACAAATGTTTAAAATTAAAAAAAAAATCAAAAAATTTGAAGTACCTATTAAAGAGTCACAGACACGTTAAAACTGACAATATCTTCAGGTTTTTGAAGAGGAAAATAGCTTGCGACCAAAATTTTAAGGCTTTTGCAGAGAAGTTTTGTTTTTGACCTACATGAAATAAGCCTATAAAAATATCTTTTAAACACCGAAAAAAAATTAAAATTTTGAGTTATCTTCAAAATAAGAAGGGATAAGCGAAAACTAGCATCATTTTTCAAAAGGGCGATGCTTCTGGGTCATTCGATCTAAAGCAATAAAAATCGATTTTATAAATTAAAAAATAGTAAAATATTATTTATCTCGAAAACGGTCATAGATGCGTGAAAACTAATTAAAAGCTAGGGATTTTGCCGAGGAGTCTTGTCAAACAACTATAACTATCCCAATAAATAGATTTTAAAAATTTTATACAATAATAAAATTTTAAACAAATCTGCCCGCTTCGCGGACACAGTTTCATCGCACGTTGGGCTCGCGGCTCGCAAGTTTCAGCGCGCCTAGGGCGCTTTTTCTAAATCTCCTTCGGCTTTAGCGAACACATTCTCATCACGGATCTCGTGCTTCGCGCTCGATTTTATCGACAATATGAACTTTTCTACTCTACACGCAGAAAAAAGAACCTTATATTTTACTGATATTATATTTGATTTTTTTATTGTCAATTTGATTTTTTACGATTCAAAAAAAACTGCGCAATCCATAAAAAATGATTATTAAGAAATTTGTAGATATTTTTGGGGTGAAGAAATGTTGACTCTTTTTTTTCGTAGCTTGCGTTTGTCTAAAAATTTAAGACAAAATTTAAGACAAAAACTACGCGTCCTATCAAAAAGTGAATCATAACGAGTTTGTATATCTTTTCTGGGTGCTTATTTTTCCCCAATTAATATTTTGGTGTATCATGCATAGTTGACCACAAATTAAATTTTGGATTTTTTATTATTTTTTATGCCTTCAAAATTTGAATTTTCAATTTTTCGAACAAAATTTAAAAAGTTGTCGATGCTTTGACCTAAGATTTAAAAAGTCTGTGCGCAATTGTGGGGAATATATTATACAAAGACCGAGTGCGACACGCGAGATAAATATATGGTCAGGCCCGGCTTTAGAAATTTGTCGCCCCTAGGCAATTGCAACAATCCCCCCCCCCCTCCTTAACATCTCTCCTTAAATGATGAAATAAATTAGGTACAATAACATTTTATTCAATACAATGCACATTTCTGTAAGCAAAAATTTCAGTTTATTAGTTTATATTAGTTTATTAGTTTAGCATTACAATCATGTAGTATGGCATGCCATTCAACAATTTTGTTTAAAAAAATGATAAGAATAATCAAAAAATTATGAATTTGTGTAAAATTATCATAAAGCTCCTAATTTGAAACAATGACATCGAAAAAAACGAATTTTTGTGTCGAAAAATGGCTGATTGATGCACTTTTTTAATAATTTTGTTTATAATATTAACAATAGTAGTCTCAAGAAGAAATTTTATCATTATTATATTGGTTTTATCAAAATGTCTTGCAAGATATCTTCAAAAACGTAAAATTATGGAAAGTCGTAAAAAACATTCTTTCAACACATAATTTGTTTATAAAAAAATTTCTTGTTTATTATATAATATTGGAATATCTTTAACTAATGTTACTTTATGAAACTTAGTCTATTTCAACCATTTCCATGTTATTGACGAGCACCGGGAGCGTTAAATAGAAAAAATTTCTATTTTTTCGGCATATTTGTTTATTTATACTAAAAATTGAAAGCCTATTTTTAAATAACTTTAAGATAACTTGCAGCTGGAAATTCTGAACTGATTTTGAATTTTTTTAAACTTTTATGTTAATGCAAACAGTGAAGAAAAAGTCGATTAAAATTTTTTTTTATCTTCGTGAAATTTTTTTCTTTAATCAGCATTTAAATACTTTATGAATAAAATATTTTATTTATGGGGTAGTTAAGAGAAAAAAACAAAGAAATTGTCAAGGTATGTTATAAACAAATTTATTTAACAAATATTCTATACTATGGATTCTTCATCTGCAAATTTAATTTTTGCGTTAAAATGATTTGCTGGCATCGAAAAAATATACTCGATCATAAAAATTGGTCATCCGATATTTTTTATTAATTTTATAAACAAATTATATAAGTAAATACCTAGTGTGGACATTGAAGGGAAGATATTCAAGTAATTTTTCAAACAAAGAATTCATAGTGTAGACTATTTGTTAAGATAATTTGTTTATAATAATTAACTTAAGAATGTCATAATTTTTTGCTTTCAACTACCCCTGTACATAAGTTCTGGCAATGCTGATTACAGAAAAAAAAATGTTCACGACGATAAACAAAAAAAATCTACTTTTTCTTCACTCAATGTTCTTGGGCTCATTTTGAAGCTATTTTCCCAGTACCTACTTAAAAAATACACAATAATTTGGCTTCATCCTAAGCTCATTTTGTACAGAATTTCGAGAACAATCAACCCTTTACAGGGATTTTTTCAGTTTTGACATAATTAAAATTAAGAGAACTTAAGGCCATGTGACGAGTGGGTCACGTGACCATATTTCTACCTTACCGACACTCTTTTGATTTCCTAAATTATTTTCACACGAAGTGCCACATCGAGTAGAAAATTTGGGATAATAAATAAAAAGCACTAAGAAAGGTGGGTCTGTCCCTACATTTTAATAATTAAGCTGACAGATCGCATAAGGGTACCTAAGGCCTGGAGGCCTTCAAAAACATTTTTGAATTTTAATTTTTAAAGACTATATCTAGGTGCAAAATATCATTGCGCATCTTTTTCCTTAGTGTCAAAAAGTTGTTACTTTTCTACTTTTTAAATTAAAGCCAAAAAGCTGGTTTCTTTTTAATTCATTTAATATTATGTGCAATAGAATGCTTCTATTTTTGAGACAAATAGTACAAAAGTGAAACAAAGCATAAAAATCTAATAGCTGGGAGTCACTGGATTCTTAATTCCGCGAATTATTTAATGCTTCAAATTCGTAGAATTGAAAGATGTCAGAGATTATATACTTTTGTTAGATTTGTCTCAAAAATAGAATTATTCTAAGAGCAATATTTGCTACCAAAGTTTTTCTTCATGTAAAATATTTTTTTCTTATTTAACACTCAAAAATATTTTATACGTATTTTTTTATTTCGATATGACGCGCCAAGTTTTCCAGAAAAATTAAAAAAAATGTATGTTCAGAAAAAAGTATATTAAAATCCACTATAATTATTTATTTAATAGTATAAATCAAATATTTATGAACAAACAGATTTTTTTCAATTTAGACCTGTTTTTAAAATTTTTTTATTTTAAAGAGTGTACTAATATTCCAGGCTTCTGGTACTTTTGTTCTCGAAAAAATCAGGTTTACAATTTTTTTGAGAAAATGCTTTAATAAGGGGTTCTATTTAACATTATAAAAATGTTACCTCGATTACGAGGCGGAACCCGTTTTTTTTAAACCTTTCCAAAAATCACTTTTGCGTGGACGGATGATTCCCATTGCATTTTAGAGTCAATTGAGTGTAAGTTAAAAAAAAGTGTGCTAGCCCTAATAGGTCACGAGATATTTATTACCTTGGAAAGTGCACTCTACCTGCATATAGGCAACTGAGCGTACCCTAAAGTAGAACCACGGCCATATTTCGACATTTCGGTCCAAAGTAAGTGAGTGCAATTCACTGTTAATGCATAATACATCTTTTTAATTGATAATAAAATTATTGTTTATAACAATATCTTTTCTTAACCACTTTTGGTTACTTTTTTAGTACTTTTGTGGCAAAAAAGTGATTGTAATTGATTGAAAATGTAATACATATTTTATTATTAATTTCAGATGTTAATTTTATTTGTCTACTGGTCTATATCAATATTATTTAAATTATTGATAAATCTTAAGATTGTGAAAAAAATGTCTCTATCTCCGCTGGGATCTGAACCCAGGACCTTCAGATTTCCGGTCTGATGCTCTTTCCAACTGAGCTACGGAGAGAGGAGAAAATTTTCTTCACAACCTCAGATCCCAGCGGAGATAGAGAGATTTTCTTCACAATCTTAAGATTTATCAATAATTTTAATAATATTGATATAGACCAGTAGACAAATGAAATCAACATCTAAAATTAATAATAAAATATTCCCTAGTCAGTAAACCTAAGATCAACAATTAAAATATGTAATACATCTTTTTTTATCAATAAAAAATAATTTTTAATAATAATTGTTTATAACATTATATTGTCTTATCCACTTTTGAGTACTTACACATTTTTAGTCAATTCCAATCACTTGTTTGCAATAGAAGTACTCAAAAAGTACTCGAAAGTGGTTAAGACAAGATATTTTTATAAACAATTATTTTTTTATCGATGAAAAAAGATGTATGATGCATTAACAATGAATTTTATTTGAAACAATGAATTTATCGTTAATTTATTTATTTCGAAAGAATTTTGTTACGGGACTTGCAGCAAACGAGGTATTTTCCAAAAACAAAACTTTTCCGTTTTTGGTTTAAAAAAGCCCAAAAAGCCCCACTTTTTTTGAAACTTAACGATTTATCGCTCGAAATCGACAAAATGGGGACTTTTCAATGAACCATAACTCGAAACCTATTAAAGATAGCGGAATATTTTTTTTACAAAATTTTCTTATAATTTTGTTTTCTTTCTTTCTTTTGTTGGATATTTTGTTATAAAATGCAATGGGAATCATCCGTCAACGCCGATGTGATATTTGGAAAGGTTAAAAAAACTGTTTTCCGCCTATTATTCGTGGTAACATTATTGTTATGTTAAATAGAACCCCTTAATAAAGCGGTTTCTCAAAGAATATTGTAAACCTGATTTTTTCGGAAACAAAAGTTCCAGATGCCTGGAATATTAGTCCACTTTTTAAAATAAAAAAATTAAAATTAAAATCAGATCAAAATCCAAATTAAAAATCCTATTTAACGTCCAATCATCAAATTGATGAAAACTCCTGTAAAAAAAAGAATCCAACGAGCAAATTTGGACCACATCGAACAAACACAAAATGCTCCAATTGTAATCTGAAAAAAAATCCTTGTTAAAAACAAAAATTTCAGACAAAAATAAAAAAAGAGGAAAGTAAAATGAGAAGGCAGCTAACCACATTCTCTTCCTTCTCTTTTTCCTTCTTTCCTCTTCTTTATGTTTAATATTATCAAATCACAAAAAAAGAACATTGAAATTAAAAAATAAAACTATATTACCAACGTTTCGGCACTTATATAGTACCCTTATCAAGAAAAAAAAAATAAATAAAATAAAAAAATATTAAAATTCAAGCCGACAAGCCTTCTCATTTTTCTTTCCGATTTTTTATTTTTGTCTGAAATTTTTGTTTTTAACAAGGATTTTTTTCAGATTTCAAGTGGAGTGTTTTTTGTTTGTTCGATGTGGTCCAAATTTGGTCGTTTGATTCTTGTTATTTTAAAGCAGTTTTCATCAATAAAAAATTTTTTTTAAACAGTTCCAAATTGAAAATCAATATTTTCCTTTATAAATATTTGATTTATATTATTTAATAAATAATAAAGTGGATTTTAGTATACTTTATTCGAAAGTTGAGGAAAAGACTCACATTTTATCTTCCGTATGAATTTTTATATCTTTGTTTAACATTGCAGTATAAGCAACTGAAAAAAGGTACTTTTGTATTAACATAATTTTTTTTTAATTTTCTCCAAAACTTTGCGTGTCATAATGCAATAAAAAATACGAATGAAATATTTTTGAGTGTGGCTCAAGAAAAAAATAATTTTCGTAAAAAAAATTTTGTTGCCAAATATTGTGTGGAATGCCCCTTATTCATAATACTTTGATATTACCTGATTACTTGATTTTTTTTATTTTTGGCGCCGGTTAACTGTGTTTTGAATCGGATCATTCAAAAATGCTCTAAACTGACTGAATGAGCACGAGTAGAAGTGAAAAACGAATTGAAATTAACTTCTCCAAAAAAGCCAGTTTTTAAGCTTCAATTAGAAAACTAAAAAAAAACTAAAACTTTTTGCCAAGAGGAAAAAAGTAGCGCAATGAAATTCTACATCTAACTATATTCTTTAAAGATTAAAATTCGCAAATAATTTTGAAAGCCTCCAGGGATTTTCCTACTACCGGCGAAATAAGTTTATCTGCCCTTATTCGGACCAGAACCCTTATTTATTATCCCAGATTTTCAACTCGATGTGGCGCTGCGAAGCTAGAACGAATACGTAAGAATATTCTAGCTTTATGAACGCTCTTTTCGAATAAAGAACACTTTCGTAGGCTAAGAATAGATACCACCTCCTCCCATTTTAAGATAAGGACAGCACACTGTACTCCTGCATGCTATAGGACCGTCACCGCAGGGTCTCGGCCCCAAGTTCATTCCTTGTCTGACTGTTACGGCAGTAACTTTTGTCTCAAATAAAGTTTCTGACCAGATGAACGAAAGTGTGTCAGGATAAATGAAATTAAAGTGACCTTTTATTTAGAACGTCAGAGCGCTTGGTGTGAAAATAAGTTAGAAAATAAATAAAGTGTCTTTAAGGTAGGAATCTGGTCACGTGACCCACTCATCACGTGGCCTTAATGAGTCAACATAAAAGCCTACAAAATACCATTGAGCGCTGCTATAATACACTGGGGAGTAAATATTTTTAGTTTCTTATATTATATTTTGTTGTGCCTGACCTAACGTTGCAGGAGTAGTTCTCGCTAGTAAACTGCAGATAAAGATTGACCCTCGTTCAGATAAAACTGAAGATTAGTCCCGAGACCGCCCCTCTTCTAAGCGACGATTGCGCAGTTTGAAAAAAATTTCGTTGCACCAGCCAGAAACAGGGCCCTGTTCTGTTGGCGTACTATCTTACAATGACCTTGAGTCACATGATTTGAGTCAGTTCGATTCTCTCCGTCGTGCGGAAACTTCCGCGTCCAGTACAGTACGGAAAAAAGACTTGAAATTTCAGTCATTTTTAATGAAGGTTTTGGAGGTTTTTCCGTTAACGTACATTTATTTTAATGCTATTTTACATAATTTGACATTTTTTATTTTACATGTGTATGTTCATACATTTTTATAGTTTTAAGGATGTAAAAATAAATGTAAATAATACAGTTAAGAATTTTAAAGTGAAAATTAAAATAAAATACTTTAAATTTATTATTTAAAGTACCTAAGTAAAAAAAAAATTTCAGTATGTTTTATTAAAAATGACTAGTAAAAATGTCTATTAAAAATTGGATAGTTTCGTTGCCGCGTTTTGATCCTCACAAGGATAAAGTATATTTACTTTTAAATGCAAATTTAAAGGCTGTATAAAACAACTGACAGCTATTTTTATTCGGCAGTCGATAAAACTAATCGATCAGCGGATAAAAATTGTTATTTTACGGACAACGGATAGACACTGGATAGTTTATAAACAAAATTTCCGGGTTTTTTTATGTGCGGACTTTCTGTGTGGACTTTTTATTGTTGTGAAAAAAATTCCCAATGCGTAAAAAAATGGTAATTTTTTTACCTCAGTGCTTACTGAATTTGAATCAGTGAAAAATGTGCCACCAAAGTAAATCAGTGCAATTCGAGTTATTCGATTGAAGAGTGTGAAAATTTAAAAAAATGCAATTTTTGTATTTTCGGCCAGGCTAGAATTTTCCATTTTTTACTAATTTTAACAGAGCAACAAAGTATGGCTTATTTTTGCAAAGTATAATTTTATTAGTTAAATATAATATAAAATTACTAATTAATTTATATCAAATAATAATAGTTTATTTAAAACAAATTTGGGATTTAGCTAATTGCACATTTTCTGAAAATTGGACAAAATTCATTACATTGTCAAAGGGGGGGGGGGGGCAATATCGTCGAAAAGTGGGCCTCATTAGACCGTCTACATCCTTGTTCTAAGGTAAGTTCATCTTTTTTAATTTTCGAACCACTTATATCACAGAATCGGAGCTAAAAAATATATTTTTGAATGAATTCGTCCAAATTTATTTCATTTATTTCCAAGAACTGAAAAAAGACATACAAATTTTACGTAAAATATTTTTTGATAGGATCCGATTTTTTGTTTGTTTTAGACATGAAAATTAATTTTTGCGGAGAAATTTATCCACAAGATACATTTAATAATCAATCTAAGACTTTTTTCTCCGCGTTTTTTGCAATTAATTCATCAGAAATAAAAGAAAGCCAATTTTTTAATTTGTTTTTGTCTTTAACAAATTTTTATAAATACATCAGCCAAATTTTTCATTTAAACGAGATTTTGTATTATTTCATGAAACTTAATAGGTTAAAAAATTGTTTATAACTTTATAATTTATTGATAAATTTTTAAGTTTTGACCATTTGTTCTGTTAGCGCCATTCTTATAATAAACTATAATGACTTTGTAACAAAATATGTTTATTTTTAATAATAATAAAATAAATTTCTTAATAGAATAGTGGAACATTAAAAAAAAATTATCTTTTAAAATCTTTAAAAGTCTCTTGAATTTTTTTTAATTTACTTGAATTCTTATAAATTCACTTAATTATTTTTTATTTAGTGGAATTTTTAAAATTTTGTTAAAGTTGTTATTTAATTGAATTGTCTTTTAACCTCACCTTTAATTAGTCGGCATTCCATGCAATTCTGTTGAATTCCCTTGAATTTTGCTAAGTTTATTTCAAATTTACTAATTTCTATGAAGTTTCTTTAAATATTCCTAAATTGTTTCCAATTCATGCGAACGTGACAAAAGTATGATTTCGTTCATTTATTTTATCCCATAGGGTCTGTGATGCCTGATTTACTTTATTTAAGAGATTTATTTAAATATAAAAAATTCACACATTTAAAATGAACAATTTTTCGGATTCACGCTCGATAATATATTTATCTCACGCTATATTTATATGCATATACCTTTTAAAATTAAGGGCGAAGCCAGCGACAACCGTATTTTGGTGATTGTGAATTCTCTTTCGTTAAAGCGCCTTCGGCTTTAACGAAGTCATTCTCATCAGTGCGAACTTTTTTACACTGAGATCAACTCCCTGGGATTGCTTATTCAGATATTACAAAATACATTAAAATTTTATTCTCACCTACCCTAAAAATGTATATTATTTCAAAAAATGTATATTATTACAATGTTTAATATGCAGTGATTTACAAACAGACGCATTTTCATTGTCTTGTTCTTGTAATGAAAAAAGTCCGCATTCTACAAAAAACAATTTTTTTATTAAACATTTTAGCGTTACTTTTTTCTTTTTTTCATAATTTTAATTTGTTATTATTACGATTTAAACCAAAAATACGCATGCTAGCGTAAAGTGGTTCTAAGCAAATTTTTAGATGTAATGTAGGCGACAAATTTTGTTGATTAAAAATTTATTGTAACTTGCATTGTATTTTTCGAATAAGTTAATTTTTTATTTCAAATGTATTTTTTAAAACTACAGTTCATGGATGTGGATCTTTTTTGGTTAAACGACTTTTGTCTATTCATTTTTTTCTTCTTGTGTCAATTTTCCAAAAATGTTTTTTTTTTATATTATTGTTCACGATAAAAACAAACACCTTACGTCCTATCAAAAATTAATAAATAACAAATTTGTAGCTCTGTTGTGGGTAAACAACTTTTGTATCGCCATTTTTTTCCTTTTTTCATTTTCAAAGTTTTTTACAATGAAAAGAAAAGTTACGCGTCCTATAAAAAAGTGATTAATAACGAATTTGTTGATCTTTTTGGGTGCATGAATTTTGTTTGTTTATCTTTTGTCGTATCTTGCATACTTTGACTGCAAAATGAATTTTTCATTATTCCTTATTTATTGCGCCACTTAAATTTGAATTTTCGATTTTGAAAAAAAAATTCAAAAAGTTGTTATTATAATATTGTAGGATGTATAAAAATCAGCGTTTTTCCTTTCTTGACTTTTTTCGGGACATATGGCATCCTAATAAATTATTCTCTGCATTGCAGAAGATGAAATCATTAAAGTTGTACAACTACACTGAGAGAAATTTCAATTGTTCACAGAACTGCACCTTGATTTTATTCACGCTTTGGCACAAGAACTAAAATCTCGGAACCCATACTTTTAAAGCAACGACCGTTGATCTAAAAGCAAGGGTTCCGAGATCTTAGTTCTTGCGCCAAAGCGTTAACAAAATCAAGGAATAGTTCCGTGAGTTAATCTCGTTAAATTTCTCTCCGTGCAATAATTCACTATCTTCTTAGAAAAATTACTTCTTGATAAAAACTCATATTTTGATACTGAAAAGTCAAACTAAAATATTTTTTGGATTAAAATTCAATTTTTTTTTAATTTGGCTTTTTGATCA
Source organism: Druon quercuslanigerum (assembly GCA_010014905.2). Taxonomy (NCBI): domain Eukaryota; kingdom Metazoa; phylum Arthropoda; class Insecta; order Hymenoptera; family Cynipidae; genus Druon; species Druon quercuslanigerum. The sequence goes on from JAAAKG020132628.1 coordinate 12,516, forward strand.
AAAAATGCATCTGTTTTAGTAGAAACTTTATCTTTTTTGGATAAAAATGCAACTTTGTAGTTTGGTCGAAAGTTTAACTATTTTTGTAAAAATTAATATTTTTAAATTGAAAACTCAACTGCGGGGTTTATCTCTTTGGTAGAAGATTTACCTTCGAGACTATTCTTGATTGAATTTCAATTTTTTCTGAAAATTCAATTTTAGGTTGAAGGTTCTACAATTTGGATAAAATTCTATTTCATAACTGAAAATTTTTATTTTTTTAAATTCGTCTCTTGTGTTTTATAATTCATCTTAAAAAATTTAAATTTCATACTTTTTGGATAAAATATCGACTAATTATGCTTATTTTTTTATAATTCGTATATTCAGGTTGAAAATTCAATTATTTTCATGAAAACTTAATTATTTGGTTCAAAAATCAAGTATTTTGTTAAAAAGTCATCTATTATGTCAGAAAATTTATTGGTTTGTTTAAAATACACAAATAAAAATTTATTTTTATTTTAAATATTGTTTTATTTTCTTAACAAAAGACCCGATCTTAACAATATTACAAGATTAAAATTCTTATATTTTAATGTTAATGGTCAGGAAAAATGAAAAGTTAGTTAAGAAAAAATCAAGGAATTGTGAAAATGAAGTTATCTCCCCTGCAAAGTATATTTTATCTTAAATAAAAAAAAATGCCATTAGTTTCAAGTCCCAGATCTTATTATTTCTAGAAACCATAAATTACGTACAGTAAGAGGGTGGCAGGATGTAACGCGTTAAGTGCAGCCAAGCTACAAATGGGTCGCATGTTTCCGACAATCTTCGTGGGTCGGTTTTTCGTTACGGACCCATGTTTACTGGCAAAGCTCAAAGTCCACAGAAAAGATTTGTGTGTCGCAATAAAGTTAAGCTGTTATCCCTTTTGTTTCTACTTTAGAAATTTTTCATTGAGTTTTTTATATCTAAAATTTAAATACGCGAAAAATGAATTTAAATTAAAAAAAAAAATATTGCAAACAATCTTTAACAAAAATAAAAATGTTTGGTTCGAAATCCAAGTGTTTTGTTGAAAAATCGTCTTTTTAGGTTTTACATTTAAGTATCTTCAGGGAAAGGTTATACCTTATTTAAAATTAAAATTTCGATATTTTTGATTTTTTGTAACTAAAAATTTATTCATTTTTTGCTGGAAAAATAATATTGGTTAAAAATTAATTTTCTTCGTTCAAAATTCATTTTTTCCAGGAAAATTAAAAACGTGAATATTTCATAGAAAAATCTTGTTTTTTGCCACTAACCCGGGAGAATCGAGAGAACCGGGAGAAACTTGCATCGGGATAAAACTGGGAGAGAAGTATTACACCGGGAGATTTCCCGTATTTCATAATTCGCGCATTATTAGTTATTAATTATTTGTTCAAAAATATTTAAAACCTTATATTAAAAAATTGGTTTATTAATGGATTTTTAAATTTGCATATTTTCATGTTAGTAAATAGAAATTCAGAAGGAAGAAAGCACGAGCTCTGAATTTTCCTTTATTAGACACAACCATTTAATTATCCTTCTTATCATATAATTTAAATAATAATTAATTTCTTGCAAAACGGTTGGCTGATATATATCGACTTCCGCGATTGATAATTTACGTGAAAAACTGCGGGTTTTGCATAGAGAGTAAATTTTTTATAAACCGGGAGAAATGACGAATATGCACCGGGAGAACCGATAGAAAGCCGGGAGGCAAACATTTAAAAAATAGTGGTGTAACGTGGTGACTAGCCACCACTTATGGATCCTCCCCTCACTGAATGATTAGCATTAACTAAGATCTTTGAAGCCGCGAAAGCATTCAAAGACCAGCACGAACTCAGAAATCTAATTCATTAAAGAGCAAATCTGAGAACTGTGGAATGTGGAATGAGTGCAGAT
>JAAAKG020132629.1:0-14441 GCA_010014905.2 Druon quercuslanigerum
TATAGTTAAACATAAAATATGTTAATCCTGAACATGTAGATGTTACATTTGAACATCCATTTTTCTCCGTGTACTTTGAATTATTTGTTGGACGACGTCCTGGGATTCAGAAGACCAATCGCTCTTCGAATGATATACTCCTCTCGAAAGTGCGAATAAATCTTTATTATAGTGAGCAAAAAGTATCCCTCTGCCAAAGATTGCTTCTGTATAAGATTAAAATTAACGATAACATATTTATTAGTTACGAGAAGGATCCCAAGAGGCCTTTCAAGACGGTAAAAACAAATTTTGCGAAAGATGGACTGGCAATGGTATTGTTCAACATCTTGTGAAGTTTAATAAGTTTAAAAATCACTGTCATGTTTCTAATTGTTTCTATATTTTGTAGAAAATTAGTGTTTCTTACATGAAAATTCAAGACTTTTGTAAGAAAATAAAACTATTACTTTGAAAATGTATTTCTTAGGTAGAAAATTAACTGTTTTGTTAAAAAATAATATTTCCGGGTTGAAAATTCAACAGTATTGTAAATAATTGGTCTTTTTGGCTTTCGAAATTCAACAATTTTGTTGCGTCTGTTTCAGTGGAACATTAAATTTTTTAGTGGATAATTTTTTGTTGTTGTGAAAAATACAGCTTTTTGGTTGAAAATTGAATTATTTGGTGTAAAACATATCTTTCTTCATTGAAAATTGAACTAATTGCCTGAAAGTTGAACTAATTTTTTAACCATTTTATTCAAAGATTCACCTCTTTGCTAGAAAATTAAACTATTTGATTGAATATTCGATCTTTTTCGGTTGAAAAGTTATCCTTTATAAGTTGAAAATTCATCCAGATGGTTAAGCATTCAACTATTTTGTTCAAAATGTGTTTTTATGGTAGAAAATTAATCTCCTTTGTTGAAAATTCATCTTTGTTGATTAAAAATTCAGCTATTTGGCGAAAAATGTAACTGTTTTTGGTTGAATTATAATTGGGTTTTGTTTGAAAATTTGACTAATAAGTTGAAAATTCATTCCTGCAGATTGAAAATTCAACTACATATTTGGTTAAAAATTGAACTATATTCTTAAAAATGTAATCATTGCATTGAAAACGAACTATTTTCTTAAAATAATCTTTTTTTATCAAAAATTCAACTGTTTCCTTAAGAAATTTGTGTTTTTGGATTGAAAATTCATCCGCTTTGTTTAAAAATGAACTATTTTGTTAAAAATGGCAATACATTTTGACTCGACATCTTAGGAATTTAAAGCGACTTATATTGAATTCTATATGCTATCTACATTAATTTTATTTTAAAGAACTTATTTACCCTTATTTGTCCTGTCTTGAAGGAATTTTTGACTGTGAAGTCTGATATTTCAATATTTTAAATTATTCTTAGTTCATTACAGAAGCCTATAGTTTTTTATTTTCCCCAAGGGAAAAGGGCTCGTAATTGTTTATTTCGTCAATTATTTCGATCAATGAAGACGAAAAATAAATGCGAGACTATTGCCGAGGTGGAATCCATTTTCGAGGAAATAATGGAGGTGCTGGACAGTCGTTTGCGAGAGAGTGATAAGGAATCGCGAGGGATTCAAAGTGTACCTTCTTCGCCAGAAGTCGAGGAGTCCTCGGGCTCTGGGGAAGACCCCGGAGACTCCCATTCGTATCTTCGATTCTGTTTTCCGCCATCGAAAGTTCCACCATTATCGTCGGAACGTCCTTTGTCTGGGGACGTGGATCTTCCATGGACACTAGATTCACCTGATGTGGAGTAAGGGGATCTTCTGCCGTCGAGGCTTGGCGATCTTCTGCTGAAGTCCGTTGGCATTGCTGGCCGTTTTCTACAAAACACGTTCCTTGTACGTTTACGCTAGATTCAAAGCCTCCAGAGAGCAACTGATACCGCGAGAAGGATCAAAAGTTCCCTTCAGTTCAAAGTTCGATTCGAGGTACAGATTCGGAAGTTTATTAAATTAATTAACCCGAAACGATATCAAGAAAAATTAAAGAGGAGAATGTTCTCTAAATCTTAATCAGTAGAAAACTATACTAATTGAAATAGAAACAAATTCATTTACCAATCGCTTTCGTAAACATTTCTAGCAATGACAGTAATTTTCTATTTGAACAATTGGTTAAGAAGTAGCTTTAAAAAATTTTTGTTTTAAGATTTAAAGTAGAAAAAAATGGTACCAATTTAATTATTCACTTTTTTTGTTTATGGACAATAAATTTACCATTTTAGACCATAAGATTATTGACGAAAAGAAAAGTTTCCAAGCCACCTAAAATGCTCGGAAAAGAATTTTGCATTGAATCAAGGACGGCACTGAATACGGACAATAAAATCTTTTCTTGATCCAAAAAGAAATCGTCTAAAATGTTAAAACTTGACTAAACTATGCTTTGATATCAATAAATAAAGTACCTTACATAGACATTTCTGGAAAGAATCTACTATTCAGAAGAAATGTTTAAAATGACTAAAAATATATTTCTGGATTAAAGCCACAATTTTTAATTATCAAAAGAACAAATAATAATCGCAAATTCCGTAAAATGGCTTTAAAGCAGGATGGCCACAAAACTTAATTCCCCAAATTGGCTGTAATTATTGAATATTTTTTTTTTATTTTCTTTGACCAATAATATTTAAACACCCAAATTCTAAAGTATTAGCAATTTTAATATAAAATATTTTATGAATGAAATAAAATTTATTTTATTTTATAGTTATAGACTTTTTATTTATAAATCTCAGAGCTGCTGCAGTCGAATTTTCTTGAATAAAGTGAAAAAATGACATACCTAAAACGAAAAAGTCACTGAAAGTGACTACTTTCTAATCGAAAATGTGACTCAAAGTAACTAAGGTAAACTTCTAAAAAAACTTCTAAGATAAATTAATATTAATTTTTTGAAAACATCGAAATTTGACGTCTTATTGCAATGGTAACATTATAAAAAATTAGGAACTTTAGCAACAGTTCAAAATATAGATGTGCAGATAATATTTGTCGGTACTGCACATCAGATTATTAATAACAGCCAAGGACCTCACACAATTTACATTAAAATCCGGCGACGGTCAATTTGGCTGAAATTGCAATATAATATAGTACCCCTAATGGGTACTAGTGCAAAACATCAAAAGTTTTCGAGATATGTGGGGCTGAACGAGAAAAATATGACCACAAGCGAATCTAATATCCCGCTTGAAACTTGAAGATGAGGTGAAGATTTTACAATAAACTGTTATCAGCGCAATCACTGATAATACAAGAAACACGGGTAAGACCAGTTCATCTAATAAGGGCAACAAAATGATGCTGTCCTGGTTGTAATAGGCGAAATCATGGCGCTGTCCTGGCAATGTAAATACTGTTCGAAATATTAAAGGTGGAAGACCGTTTAGTCAATGAATACAAGACAGTAGATCAGTCCAATTATCACAGGAGAAGCCAGTCTGGCTATGTGACGATAGACAAGACTATATGTCAGTCCAACCAACAAAGGCAAGACATGTTATTAGTCAATTAAGTAAGACAAGACTATAAATCAGTCAAACCAACAAATGCAAGACATGTTGCACTGATTTATAGTCTTTTCTTAACTGACTGGAATAATAACATGTCTTGCCTTTGTTGGTTTGACTGATTTATAGTCTTGTCTTGCTTAATTGACTAATAACATGTCTTGCCTTTGTTGGTTGGACTGACATATAGTCTTGTCTTAATTACCTGGACTACAAAATATCTTTGGTAGTTTAGAATGTCTTTTGCCTTGATTATTTTGAAAAATCTCCACATGGCCAGGGCAGTCCTAATTCATTGCCTTTAGTAGCTGGACTGGCCTCTCTTGGGATAATTGGACTGATCTACAGTCTTGTATTCATTGACTTGTCTTCAACCTTTAAATATTTCGAACAGTATTTACATTGCCAGGACAGCGTCATGATTTCGCCTATTGCAACCAGGACAGCGTCATTTTGTGTCCCTTATTAGCTGGACTGGACTTACCAGTGTTTCTAGTATTGTCAGTGATTGTGCTGATCAACACTTTATTAAAAAATCTGCACCTCATCTTCAAGTTTCAAGCGGGACATTAGATTCACTTGTGGTCATATTTTTCTCGTTCTGCCCCATCTATCTCGAAAACTTTTGAACTACATTATATTGCAATTTCAGCCAATTTGACCGGGGCCGGATTTTAATGTAACTTGTGCGGGGTCCTTTAAAAAGTTGTTCGACTGTTATTTCATTATAAATAAAGTTTTTTTATATAGCAACAAATGATATAATGCATAATAGTAATTTAGAAAAGGATTGAAAATACAAATTTATAGGATCTCTTTTAAAATTCCAAGACTTTTCCAGGGTTTCCAGACTATTTCGAAAAATGTTAGGATTTTTATAGGTCTTCCAATTTTTTCAGGTTATATACAAACCCTGCTAATATGCATTGATAATACGCATAATACTCTTTTGAATTTAAAAGTGTTCGACTGACAAGACTTTAAAACAATTCATGTAAGGTTATGAATAATTGGAAGGCAGTGGAAAAAATCCACTGATTCGAGTAAAATTCGAGTGAAATTAGACAAATTTTAGGGAAATGACAAGAATTTTACGAAATTCAGATAAAATCTAGGTGAATTCAAAAAAATTCAAGGGAACTGAAAGCAGTTAAAAAAATGAAAAAACCCATTGAATTCAGTTATTTTGAAACAAGCTTTGAAACATTCAAGGGTGTTCAAAAGATTTTGATAAAATACATAAAAATTTAAGGCGAGTGACTTCCAGATGAACTTACCAAAATTAAAAAAAAAAATTAAATTGAGTAAAATTGAGTGCCAAATTTATTGAAATACCTTGAGGAGAGCTGTTAAAATCTATTCAAATCATTGATACCCTCGGGTTACCCTAGAATATTTCAAATCCTTAAAAATCTGTTGAAATTCCATGAAACTTTTTAAAGCACTTGAAAATTCTTTGGGATTTTAAAACCACCCTAAAATTGTTGAAATCTATTAAAATCCCTTTAAATTACTGAACTGTATTCAAAATTTTCTTTGAAGCTTTTAAAATACTTTGAAATATTTCAAAAGAATTAAACAAAATTAAGAAATAGGTATACGCCTGAATCCAATCATTTCAGTTTCATTCGATAGAATTTCGTTCCCTGATATTTTTAAAATTCCAGACTTTTCCCTGATGTCCATAATTTCCCGACCTGCGGCCAGTCTGCTTTGAATTTGGCGCGTAAACGTACTCCCTGAAATCAACGGACGAGGATGATCTGCGGGTGGTGAAGTCCCGGATCTCAGTAGATCGTCTGCAGGATGTTCCGGCGTCCTTGACCTCGACGATGGGGTCACGGACATTTGCCAATTCAGTGTTGGCAGTAGTCTTTGCTTCCTTGGCTGGTGATTGAGGCGGAGACGTTGGTGGCGATGGTGAGGGACTTCCGGTTCGACCAGAACTGTAGCAGACAGCTGCCTTCCGGAGAGTCTCCCTGCACAGTTCGGAGAACATGCTTCTTCCCCCATTGCCCTTTCCGGACCGGCCCTTCTTCCGCCGTTCACTTTCGTACACCAACTGATCACCCACTGATCATTTTGTTTTTAATCAGCTTCTATCACATTCTTTCTGAATCATATCATAGCATTTCCTAACCTCAAGAGAAGATCTTTTATTCTCTTCTTCTCAGATGATCCAAAGCTACTTTCAAATATCGAATTTGCGCTTTGGATCTTATGAAAGGACAATTATCTCGTTCCTCTTTGGCACCAAATCTTCCTTTCAATCACGACTCTATCCACAAAGCTCAATATTTTTAAAATTTTTACAACGGCAATACTGATGTTACAAAATTCGGTTTGATTAAAAAAAAAATTTTCAGAGCAGAAGAAGTTAATTATAAATTAAATGTAGCTATTGTATAGTTATTTTATAAACCTTTAATAACTTCACCCCTCGGCATCCCTCAAATATCAATTTTTTTTACAGTTCTGAGTGCTACAATTTGCAGCTTAATTAGTATACTCCAAATTTGCTTACAAAGGAAGTTAGGGATTTGATAGCTGCCACTGAAATATGGCAGCGACAGAGTTATCGGTTAATTAACAACCCAACCTTAAGACAAAGAAGGCACCACCGGTTGCAATAGAACCGTGTGGCTCGCTGCCAGCTGTTTGAACTTTTTACATTCTCGTCCAGAGAAGGTATTAGATTTGTGTATTGGATTGACCTTTGGTATACTCTTTTAGTGTCCTAAAATAAAGAAAAGTGCGTTTGCCAGCCATTTTGGATAAAAATTCAAAAAGGGAGCACATTTTGAAATTTTTGAGACCACTTTTTCAAAGTTTCCAAAACTTTCTGTGCAATTATTTATACTACTCAAAAAGACAAACAATTCCTCCCAATGACTTTTTATGTTAAAAACAAAGTTACCAAAGTTATAGCATTTACATAATTCCAAAAAGCACACGAAAATGAACATTTTAAGCCAAATCACGCACGATATGAAAAAAGTCAAGTGAAAAAAAAATTTGGTTTATGAATGTCCTATAAGATTGTCCTAATGATAACGGAAAATAAAAAATTTAATTTTACGGTTAAACTGTGCAAAATAGATGAAAAGGTAGGTGTGTGGACAAAAATTGTGTGGGCACAATAAAAACATTTATGGAAATGATATACTATTTGAGGGACAAACTCGAGTGCGAAGCACGAGATACGTGATGAGAATGTGTTCGTTAAAGCCGAAGGAGCTTTAACAAAAGAGAATTCACTATCAGCAAATTACTGTTGTCGATGATTTGACTTTTAGTTAAAAAAAAAATCTGTGGGAATATACAAAGACCGAGCTCGGTGAGCAAGGGGAATACATTATCGAGCGCGAAGTGCGAGAAACAACAGTCGCGCGCCCTAGGCGCGCTCAAACTTGCGAATTTCGCGCGTGGCGAGCGATGGGAATGTGCCCACAAAGCGGGCGGATTTTTTCTATTATATCTCGGGGGTATGTTCACTTTATACGAGTCAAAATAGCCAGCAAACTTTTTACGAGTTTTCTCAAATCACCATCATTCGAGAAAGTTCCCATCAAAAGTTTCAAAATACTTTCAACGCCGTGCGAAACCTGTCATTACTTTAGTTCAAAATATTTAAAACGGCAATACTGATGTTACAAAATTCGGTTTGATTAAAAAAAAAAATTTCAGAGCAGAAGAAGTTAATTATAAATTAAATGTAGCTATTGTATAGTTATTTTATAGTTTTTTTATAGTTTTTATATATATATTATAGTTTTATAGTTCCTTATTTTCATCCAATTCTTATAATATGAAACTTTCTTACCCATGATAAAGTGATAAGTGAACTTCACATTTAAAAGCTTTCAATTTCATCACCTATTTAACTTAATTTACGAAATATTTAAAACTATTCTCACGGCCGTACAAATACTTTACGAATAAATACTTTCGTCAATACGATATTATGTCGGTCTACAACTGATTGATGATAAAAATAAAAAGTTATATGATATATAATTTTTGTTTCAAGTAAATGAAAATTGATCAGAGAAGCTTCGAAATAATTAGCTTTATCATTATAGAAAGTATATTCAGAATCTGATTCGAGCAAGCAAAAGAATTTGGTTTGTTGAAACGAAAAGCACATGGTTGATAGAATTTAAAAAAATGGACCAAATTCCAGATATAAAAAATGGCTGAAATAGACATTGATGAACGAAATAAAAAGAAGAATAAAAATGACATAAAATAGGAAGAAGTAGATTTTGCGTTAGAAGAAAAAAATTCCTGGGTTTTTCCCGATATATGTATATAAAATCTATAATATCTAATTGGTAAAAAATTAACAATCCTTCGATTTTTAAAAACATTTTTGTAACAATTTTATTTATAGGATTTTTCAGTGACTTTTGGTGAATTTTAGAGCAACTGAATGGAGTGTATAATTACTAAGCTCACATTTGGCAGGTGATTTTGGCACTGACGTTAATAAATTACATACGATTTTGTAAAAAATAGAGAAAAAATAGTGCAAATTGCATGTTAGTTTATGAGCTGGGTTAAATTGTTTATTACTGCGATTTCTTAACTTTAAATTAGGTTGAAATTGAAATTATTTAAACACGAACAAGTGTTAAAAGAAATAAGAATCTTTAATAATTTCTTGTTTTGAAAGTTATAGGAGACTAAATTACATTACAAACTGTAATACAAAATACTGGAGTTTTGAATTCGTAGAAAATGTTCCAACAAATAATAAGTTATTTATTCCTCCTGAAAACTTTGCTAGATGAAGTTAGTCTAATTCTTATCCGTAACGGAAAGATAGACTAAAGCTACTTTGTAATAAGATGATAGACGCTTTCTGAAAGGAAATGGAACAATAGCCTAATATTCGTAGAACTCATTGAAATAGAGGAGTGTGCTAAATCATCCCAAGTGGCGGATAAGCTGACGCAGGTCCAATACTTAAAAAACTAAAATTAACCTACTTTACATTTTTTTTATTTAAAACTCTTCTTTCACTTACTATAGTCAAGATATCGAGTTACCCAAACCACATTTTTCCAGTATTTAGTTTGTATATTTTTCTTTTTAATTCACTTTTCCTGTAAGGTGCACCAACCTTTCCCGTATTTTTGACATCAATTAAAAAAAAAATGAAATCTCGCATGTTATCTTGTGTCAACCAGGATAATTAAATATTTTTTATGTTAAATTTCATTGATTTTCTGGCCTATAATTTTACTTCTGTGTAATTTATAACTTAAATATTATTCAATTATGCTAAACGTGAAATAATAACTAAATAATTATTTTAATAATAACTAAACGTAAAACTGGTTACTAAACACCTTACAAAAAAGTTAGTTCACGAAACTTAAATGAGCAATCATCCAGACAGCTGTCTGTATTTAAGAGTGTTTAAAGGCCACCCCTGGAATATATCTTCGGTATTTCAAGGTGGAGGCGATCAGACAGATCTAATTTGTCTTTAACGGGATCTGCAATTAGATTCCCACCCACTCGAGGAAAAGCGTTTAAAGCTTCTTTTCTCCCTGTTTGAGCCACGGAACGAGATGGATTTCCGGTTCGATATCGCTTGGTGCCAAAGAGACGAGAATTTCTGACAATTTACGTTTTCTAGTCAGGTCGTAAATTACACTCGCAGTGTTTTTTTGGCAACTAGGCTGACAAGGAAGACGTTTGTTTGGAAACGGAAGAGAACGTCCTCGTGGCGCCGCACGTCATCCCGCAAGAGAACATACGCGACGCACGCGACGTTGACGTCTGGACGAGCCTTCGAGGACGAGCACTGAACGTGTCGGGTTCCAAGCGAGAACTGAGCGGAGGAACACCAGGAAATGCGCGAGAGTGGGACAGAGAAGTGTGTACGAGAAGGAGAGACGCCTCAGCGTGTGAGAGTAGCTACCCCCAGGGCCGTCACACATCCTGGGCAAAAACAAAATTCGAAAAACATCTTATTTCATAGGTAAATCCGGGTTTAAAAAGAAAAATCAGATTTTTATTTAATATTAAAATCAGGCTTCAGCTTTTTCAATTTGCAAGTCGAAAAGTTTTTCGACTAATTTCTGTATATTTAAAAACTAAATCTTTATCAAGAACCTCTGCAATGAAGTACGGTAGACTATAACCAATACCTATAAATATGATAAATCTTTTAGCCTAAAATCTTACAGATTGATTTCAAAGAAATATCGGACATGCATACTAACTGAAAAGTAGAATGTCATAAGGGTCCAACCCACAGTTTTACGATTTTACAGGAGATAAAAGAACGCTCTCGAAAATATTAGTAGAAAGTATTAGTTTTCGAGAGAATCTCGAAGAAGTACCAAATTGGTAAAAAAATATATTTAATCCAATTAAACGCTGGTAAAAAATAAAGCAAATGTACGAATATTGTTTGAATTGAATAAATTTTAATTAAAATATAAAATGTCATTTATAAATGAAGAACGATGTAAATTGAGAAAGTTTAAAACTAAATTAACGTACAGTATGAATTAGTGAGTAAAGGTAGCTTAAAAACCGAATTAACCCCAAAAGAGAAACGACTTAATGGTGTAATAATAATAATAATTTAGCACGACGGCTCCCATCCGAGTATAGCGGAACCAAGTGTTTCTTAGCTTCGATTATCGAACGAGAAGTGTCACAATGGCACGACGTGTAGGCTATGCGAGAATCATGCGCTCCTTTGGCTCTGTGTTACTTTTTTAATTTTTAAAAACTCTTTTATTAAAAACTTTTAAATTTCAATCTAAAATTTTGCAAAATCTTGACAAATATATTCTAAATCTATACATTGCTGATTTCAAATTTTGAATAAAAATAGAACTTTTGTTAATTTTAAATATTATCAGTGGCAAAAGTATGAGAACTAGAAAGCTTGAAAGGAACATAGATTTTACTTTGTCATATTCCATTAGATGTTTCTCAAATATTCTTTAATACTATTACTTTTCTTATTGAAGATTATTTTTTTTTAGAATTATCTAAATAGTACTAAAAACTTCCTTTTCTAGAGTTGGTGAAGAATTTTAAATAATGAAGATTAAAAAGATAATTCTAATATAATAATATACGATTCAAGTTTTCTAAATTTAAGAAACAAATTATACCCAAAGTGCCTTTTAAGCAAATTTTCAAAATAATTATTCCCAAAATTGCATTTTACTTTTCTTGAAAATTGTTATTTTTAAGTGGGTAAATAAATTCAATTTCCTTACTTTCTAAAATTTCTGGACGTCTCACATTGATCTCACATTGGTCTCACCTTGATTTACTCTTTTCACTTGCTCGGTCTACTGAGCCGAAGTGGAAATGACAAGTTTTGGTAAGACAGCCAGCTACCAACCATTCTGTTAGAAATGGTAAAGGCATATTTCTGTATGATATATAAAAATTTTGTAAGTAAAATAAGTTGATTTAGTGAGACATGCATTTGTTAATATTTGCAGCAATAATTTACCAAATTATTTTCCTAAAGTATAATAAGTATTCTAATTTAATTTGAAGTAGAATACTCCAACTTTGCTCACGACAGAGATCACCCCAGAAAATTTGTATAAAAATCATTATTTTCGTCTCCGAAGTGTAACTTTCATTTAAAACAGATTTAAAAAATTGCAAATTTTCCTTTTAAAGGAAAATTACTTTTCTAAATTTAAATAAAAGGGCTATAAAATTTGTATTATTCTGAAACAAAAAGATATGCATAAATTTGATTGACATTTTTTAAAATTTGATAAAACTTAAGGTATACACAAGTGCACCATTGAATCCAATTATGGCAACATGGTTCCGATAAAAAATAAAAAACAGAAAACACTGAACGTACTCCTTAGGAAGTCTATTGCACTTTTATTGTGGAAAGAAGGCAAAAACGTAACATTAGAAACTCTTTATTTTTTACATCTGAAACCCAAAATTAAAATTCAACTTCCAAATTTCGCGAGACACCAAAATCTCTTATTTTTCTCACGTCCTCATAAATTGACACTCTAGGGTGCATTTTCTTGGTCACCGATCCTGTCTAACCGTTTCCTTATTCCTCAGGATTCTCGTGCACAAGAGAGCCATTTGAGAGCGTATTGAGGTAGCCATCGGGCCAAAGTATGCGTACAGAGTAGTACCCTCTAGATGCAGGGGTACCACCCTCCTTTGCCTGAGCGTGGCGCTGTTGTAGCATTGATCAGTTTTGCACCATCGCAACTAACACAATCAGCATTTCCTGTCTATCCAACCCCGAAATACTCAAACTTTGCGAGAAAAAGACGGAAGGCAATAAATCGAGCACTTTAGCAACATTTCCAATCCTCTTCACGATTTTCTACCCTCAAATTACCGCTCTCAATTCTCCTTTACAGCAAGGTAACTGTAAAGCCCGACGGTTCTACTTTCAAGAAAGGCGACCTTGAAAAAAGAAAGAACTGATCTCTCTTTTCTTTTTCCTTCCTTTTCTCCTTTTCTTCTTCTCTTGCTTTCTTCCTTCTCGCGGCGCCGCCAGAGTCGATAGCCTCTACCACGTTCCTCAGATTGTGAGAATGCTGCTACGGAACTCGCGACCCTTCCGATCCCAAGCCATTTCCGAGTGACCTTGAGAGAGGGTGGGCGCTACACGTAGATTATATCGGCCAGGCACGTAAGAATCTCGAGAAGTCGATACTACGCGAGCCGGCTCGTTCGGGTAAACAGGAAAAAGGAAAAAGATAAAAATATGTTCCGGATGAGATACCTAGAGGATCTCATAAAGGAATTTATTCAGATGACTTGCATTAGTAATAAAAGTCTCTTGAAGGATTTGACTTTAGGCTTATATGGGATTTTTATTAGATGGCAGAGCTTGCACTTTACGATGATAGTTTGATTTTATTATTTCGAGACAAGAGGAACTTTTCAGGTAACTTCTTTATTATAATGGAGAAGAAAACACTGCGAAATATCTAAGGAACAATTCAGAACAATGCTCGACAACTAGGAAAATTTTGTAATATTTTGCGGAAATGCTCTTGAGAATTTCGACACTTTCCACTATATTAGAATAATACCGAAAATTACATGGAATGGAAATATTACATTTTTGGGAGGCACTGGTAAAATATCTGGGACAGAACGCACCAAAAATCTTGCGTTTTATTGTACTCCACAAAGATGCTACTCTCTAAATTTGAATCAGCGATAAGTATACCGCTAATTAAAATCAGCGTATATAAGCTAGTAATTCAGCGAAATTTAGCTGCTAATCAGTGAAACTTCACTGATTAGTAGCTACATAAATAGGGGTTTATTTGTTCATTACAAAACTTTCAAATGTTTCGGTTTCAGCGCTGGTGGTACCCTGAATCCGGGTACGGGACTTCGTATTACAGTACCCTCCCACTTATCGCGAGAGGCTGGGACTGGGATTCGCTTTAAGTGAGTTCTGCCACTACATCAAACATCGTTCTCCCCTTGCGCTTTATCCTCATGTCTGACAATTTGAGAAAATCGAATCTATTCAAAAAAGTTAATGTCAAAACTTGACAGGTGAGTACACGGCTAGGTAAGAACATTTAGACGTTATTATACAAATTTAACCTAAGAAATCTTTAAAAACTTAGTGTTTTCATACAAGTGGTCTTTGAACAAAATTTTAATACTTCAGAACTCTGGATAGGCATTTAAGTTTTTTAATATATTGCAAATATTATATTGCGTAATTTTATCATTTTTGTCCGGTTATTTACGTTGCATAAATGTCTATTTTACTTTAATATAAGATTTCAACCAATTTTAAATAAATTACTCTACTATGAATTAAATAAATTATATAAATCTGAAAAATAGAAACTTTATTTAATCTCAATATATCCTTATTCGGTTCCTAATCTACCGTATCTCTTCTTGCTTTACTTAGCAATCGTCTGTGCTGCCGACTCATTTGTTTAGCCTCTTCTTGCAGACGATACAAAGTTATGAGTGATTCTGACCCGACATTTTTTTCGACTTCATCATTTTTTTAATTCCGTACGATGGCAAGTATTTCAGCCGTAGTCGGGCAGGGTCGAAGCTCATTATCCTCTTCTTCCAGTCTTTTAATATCTTCTTGGTTAAGATCTGAATAGCCGGATATTCTTTGGCAAAGACGCACTAATGCTTGAGCAGAATCATTGGGATTACTGTTCGTGATAGATGTTGAGGCGCTGGCTTCAGGCACGTTACCTTCAGAACTGGTAGGTAGAATCTTGTTCCAAGATTTTCTCAAACAGTCAACAGTGACTTCCCGCCATGCTGCAGCGGACCAAAAAATTACGTCCTTAATATTGATGTTCTTTAAATACTGCAGCACATCTATACCGTCTTCTTGTGAGTTTATCATAGAACGCAGTAGCAAATTTCGACACCGCCTTTTAAGATTTTCTAATATACCCTGATCCATGGGTTATATCAGAACCTTATCTTGCAAAAACTTCGTAACAATCGGTATAAATTGTACATGATACCACTCTTTGAATAATGCGGTATTCATCCAAGCTGTCTTGAAGTGTCTATAAAATATTGGAAGGTTATCCATGTTGAAGTTTTTTTAGCGCTCTTCGTTTTTTAGATTTGCCTATAATCATAAGAGGTATCTTTAGCGCTCCAGAAGCGTTAATACAGGCTAAAATTGTAATGCGTTCTTTATTTTTCTTAAAGCCGGGAACTTCTTTTCCATTTTCGATACGTATATCAAGTTAGCAAGCCAACTATTTGGAAAATAATTCTTGGCTGGACCAAAAATTGCCGTTTAATTTCCATTTAATTGCCGTGGAATTCCCAGAATTTGTCGTTACATATTTTTTAAAAAAATGGCATGGCTTGCTAACTTGAGGCTCAAGTTAGCAAGCCACCCCCTGAAAAATGG
>JAAAKG020132630.1:0-14441 GCA_010014905.2 Druon quercuslanigerum
TTATTGTTTTAAATTATATTTTCAAAATGATAGATTTGATGCTTTCACGATGATTCATTATGATAAAGTAGATATTTTGGGTTTCAATCGTGTACAAAACTACAAATTTTGCCGACGTTTCGTGAACATTGCAGTTCACTTCATCAGGGCTGACCTGAAACAGTTTCAGGTCAGCGGAGTTGATCGATTGAATTATCTAGGATATTAAAAAAGTTGGAATAAGAACATTAAGAACGTGCGTCTTCAAATTAAAGAAAATAAAAAAAATTACGCTCGGATTATAGTCTTTTTCTATGAATCAGAACAAAACAGAACGTAAAAAGAGGATCGACTTATATGCTCATGATAGATTGATAGATTCTGGTCTATCAGAAGACGCATCCAGTCGATTGATCAAATAAAATTTTGCGCTCCGCGATTCTTATATCACAGAGCTCAAAACTAGCTTCCTGCCTAGCAGGAAGTAGCAGTGCCACCGAAACGGCGTTAACCAATATAGATACAGAATAAAACTTCTCCATTCTCACGTGGAAAAGTAAAAAGCGAAAGCTCGCTAAATTGTTCGATGACACTTCGGACAGCGCCAGCCGTGGCCGATCTTCAGCCACGTCAATGTGCCGGGAAAAATACCCCCAATAAATTTAATGATAGATGAAGCTAACGAGCCCTACACACTTCTACATAAACTGTTAAAAGATTCCACCAAATGGATAGTATACAATCTAGGGTCAGATATCTATTCTATTCGCGTTTCATACCTCGAAGAATATAGAAAAATTATCACCAATCTAGAGCAGTAAAGCTTTTAATATTAATTATATAGAAACATTGACTTTCCACCCATTAAACTAGTAATTCGAAATATCCCCATTGCGTTCCCAGAAGACTTAGTTCTCTCCGAACTTAAAGAGGAAGGGTACACAATCATGTCAGTTGCCCGAATGAGGAGCCGACAAACTAAGAAAGCCTTACTTATGCTTCTGGTAATGTTGCCGAACACTCCTCAAGCAAAAGAGCTCCTTAATTGAAAGTCTGTTGCTTTTATAAAAATAATAGTCAAGCCCTACCTGAAACCTAAGGAAACCTCCCAGTGTTTTAACTGCTAAAGGTTCCACCATGTTTCTGACGTGTGTCACGCCACTTCACGTTGTGTAAAGTGCGGTGGCACGCATCAGACTTCTAGATGCAAAAAGGATCCTGAATCAGCGACTACTTGCGCCAACTGCGCTGGAGACCATCCCGCTAATTACAGAGGTTGTTCTGTTTGTAAAGAAGCTTCCAGGAAACCCATAATTAATATAGATTCCCCCACACTGATATTATGGCGGGGGGGGGGGGATTACCATGACCGAGTAATATACTATCATTTGCTATCGAAAATGGTAATCTTTAATAACAATACTCTAAAAATCATTTTTTGGAATGCTAAGGGGATTTTTAAAAAAGGGAATCCGTAAACATCAATCTAGTCCGTGACTACACATTATACCGGAATAACACTAATAGAGGTATTGCGATCCTAATCCAAGAAAATATTGCTTCACGGGAAACCATATGTCATCTTCTCACTCTACTAGACTCCCTCTCGCGAATTTACAAAAAATGACTGCAGAAAAATATTTAAACTAGCCCCCACAGTAATCGCTGCAGGGGATTTTAATGCTAAGCACTGAGCTTGGAATAGCAGAACAAACAAACCATTGATCACACCTCGCTATAACTTTTCAAAAACAAACTTTAAAAAATTCAATTTCACTCTAGAAACTTAAGTTAACTTTGAGCTCACGCTAACAAACTCTACTTACGTCGACGAAGCCATAACTAATTTAACTTCTGGCATAATAACTGCAATACACGCTTCAGTCCCTCTGTACACCGTGAACAAATACGATCCACCTCTCAGCCCCAAGATTGAAGACCTTATCCATGCTCATAATAAACTATGCCAAGCCCATTGAAAAACTCAAAGCTGCATTCTCAAAAACACAATCAGTCACCTGAGTAAAACAATAAAAATTTAAGTTCAGGAGCACAGATGTAAAAATTGGAATACAGAATTATACCGTATGACTAAAGATCAAAAAATTAAAATTAAAAATAAGGATCAAACATTTGCACTTTCTCCCACCGACAAAGCAAATATTTAAGCTGCAAATTACGAAGCAACTTCGCTCCCCACAACAGGCCATCTGACCCGCAACACATTACTGAATATGAAAAAATTGTTTCCGACTTTCTCAAAGTCCCAAGCACGGATAATTTGAAGAAAATAACCTATACGGAATTACCAAAACACATTAAAAATATTAAAAATAGGAAAGCACCCGGCCCAGATTAACGAGGCTACTTTTCTGAAACTTGGAAAATGGCTCATATTCTAGTTTTTCAGAAAAGGGTGAGGATCCATATCATCCAACCGCCAACAGGCCAATTTTTCTAATTAATACTATGAGCAAAATCTTTGAAAAAATAATACTCGTGTACACTACCACCTCGAGGAAAACAGCATCCATAAATTACAACAATACGGTTTTAGAAAAGGTCACCTCTACCCAACACATGATGCTTAAACTCACCGAAACCATTAGTTTAAATTTCAATCAAAGAAAGCATACTGGAGCTGTTTCCCTTGATGTATAAAAAGCTTTTTATAGTGTCTCGCATTAAGTACTGGTCAGAAAATGATTAAATTACAACTTCCTAAGAGGACTGCTCCTCTTTATGAACTCTTATCTTTCTAACAGAAAATTCTCAGTCAAAATTGGCCAGACATTTTTAAAAGAGAAACCTATCCGAGCGGCTGTGCCCCAAGGCAGCATCTTAGGTCCGGTATTATTTATTGTTCACGTGAATGTCATCCCTGAGGTCCCTGAAGTTACAATTGAATTATATGCTTCGTTATTCAACTATTGAAACCTTTTCCCTTTCTCCTCTGTTAAGGGGACAGCTGACATATCAGCCCTTTTAACTGACTCGCTTACTCACTTTATTCCTCCACACGCCCCCCCCCCATTTTATTAAAAACTTGTGTCACCGCTAACCCGTTTCTTCCCCGAAAAGTGTGTTCAAATTGAAGACACCGATCAAATACTATATCATTTCATATTCCTCGCTATCTTTCCTCCAGATCACTCTACCTCCCACTCTTTCTTTTTATGTTATGAGATAAACACATAGGTCTCTCCTTTCAGTATCTCCTCAACCTCTCTCGCGAGTTACCTTTGCACATTCCTCTTTTTTACCCGAAGAGGTAGTTCCATCTCACTCTGTTATAATATAAAAAACTTGAGGAGAGCCTTTCAATATTTGAACATAGGTATAATAATCAATTTTGGATTTGTTTATATTTCTAATGTTAAGAAATTAACTTCCACGGAAGTAAACCCGCTTTATTCATCTTACATCACGATAACACATGTCGAGTAGGTTTGATCGAAATCAATTTGGTTTTTGCACACGAAATTATACAATCGAAACTTGAGTACCCTATCTTTAAGAAGCTTTTTCAACCCCTTCAAGTGTTTTTCGGCAGATGAAAAATACCTGTCGCTTAATTTTTCGAGTACTGCAACATATATTAGGGAGAATTAAATCGGCGGGGGACACCTTGAGTAGCTTTCTTATGAGATAAACGCGAAAGACCTTGATTTTTAGGTTTTTTTCATGAAAATCGATATATCATTATTCTCTGCGAAAACTATCACTCGTTGACAAAAATGTTTGAAATAGAAAATGTGTAATTTAATAAGATCTACAACTTTTGTTGCGAATATTTTGCAATATTGTACGTATTGGTGGAGATGAACACGACTGCTACCTTACGTCTTGTCAACTGCATTTTAAAATTCTTCAAGTTAAAAACGTACGATTACAATAGAAAGTTTAAAGGCAAAAGATATTAAATTCCGTATTGAAAGGATAGATCTTTCTTTAAAAGATTTCTTATATTCTGTCATTTACTTATTTTTTAGGGTCAGGGATCGATTTGAAAGGAAAATAGAAAATTACAATTAATTAAACGTGCAATTACTATTTTTTTATTAACATTGTAGAAAATTGTGGTTACACATGAAATACTCTGAAGCTGCTAGAGATTGCGAATGTGCTTGATATTGGACATTCCGCAATTTCTTCTTTTGTCAATTCTTCTACCTCGCCGTTGTTCATGTTTATTTTCGCCCGTTTTGGCCCTGAAACAGTTGGTGTATATAACCCACGAAAATAAGTTTGGTTTTTGACGTTTTTGTGTAATACTGCGCAGACGTCGCCATTCGAGGCTAATAATACAATCTGTTCTTCGGTCGGAATGGGTGAAGCGACATAATTTTTTAGTCTCAATTGAATTGGTTTATTGGGAGGAAAAACGTATCTTCTAAGTTCGAAAATCTGATTCTGATTATTTTTGGGTATAAGTCGAATAGATTCAAGTTCTTCGAATTTATATCCAAGTACGCGAGGAAAAACTTTCTTGAGAGGAGAAGAGCTCGAACTGGCACGAGGAGGTGACCTAGACCTGGCACGCAGAGATGGCTCGGCAGCTGGCGGAGGCCTGGCAGAATATCGAGGCATGGCAAGAGAAAGAGTCGTGTCTGGAGAATGTCTGCCAGGAGAAGATAATAACGAAGGTCCACTTCGAGGAAGGCTTGGATTAGGGTCACCATCAGGCGAACTCCTAGACTGTGAACCCAATTCTGCAACGAGTAATAGAGGATTAAATTTGTATTTAAGAACACAATCGTACGTTGCTGTATTATGAGTTGTAAATGTGGTTCCAATTAAGGAACTGCATACTGTAACCCTCTATTAATTCTTCTCGCAAAACGTCTCTATCTCCTAGAATTTATTCCAATAAATTTCGAGTTTGAATTTAAAATATATAAATTCCAATAGAAAATTTAATTGTGCTTTCTTTCCTTTGGACAAAAATGTTGTTCAAATAAGTTCAGGTAAGAGCTACTTTTGATGGATCATAGTCGTAAATTAAATTAATTAAATTCATTTTTATAAAAAAAATTCGATGAAACTTCTATTCCTGTTCTTATCAGAACATAGTGTACGGCGGTTATAGAATGCAGCCTCCCAACTAATTTGAAAATTTTATAGTTCTTTACATAGAGACATTTGGGATTGTTGTTTTTTAAGTGCAAGGGATGGACTTCGGGTCTTTATGATTATTGCGATGAGATTAACAACATAACCTAGAGTTTTCTACAGGTAAGTAACGTAACTATTTCAAATTTTAAAAACTGAAGGTTGTTTTATATGCAGACATTTCGTAATTGTTTTATTTAAACTGCTAGGGGAGAAATTTAAGAGTTGTTAAATATTATTATAAGGTAGTAAACATAACCTGGAGCTTGCTGAATTGCGTATTCATAATAAAACTAGAAGCGTTCAAAGATTATTAATTGGATATGAGTTTTAAATTTCCAGGAGAAAGATTATCAGTTTACAATCCTAATTATGTTCAATAACAGTGTTTATGTAAAAGGAAAGTAATTAAAACAAAACTTTAACTACTGCTATAACTCAATTAAATGTATGCATACGTGTTCAGTTGGAATGGTACCATATGTGCTTTATGAGCGATGTGAACACTTGTATACAGGACTTTATAAAGTTGAAAACATGAAAGCTTGCTTCGTACAGATGAGATCGCAAAAATTCTACCTTTATCGAAAGAAATTTCCCTACAATTATAGATATATTATGTTATGACATTTACCAATAGAATGAAGAATAACGGCCAAGGATAAGACAACTGTGCAGACAGTCCTCATCTTTTCTGCTAACAATACAAACTGATTAATGTATTAAAACAGAATTAACTTAAAACTGCAATGAATGAATATTTCAGTCCTTTATTCGTCTATATAAGCTATACTTAAATCGTTATCTTTAAGCTTAAATACGTCAAGATTATTCTTTTTAGATATTTGCATTTCATATCAGTCAGTTTCAACGAAAAGAATTTGTTCACACTTTATTGTCTGTCTACTGTAACGACCCGTTTTAAAGCTTTAAGAAACTGATATAAATTATACAAAAAACCCTAAAGAGCATTGAAAAAATGGATTTCATCCTTTTATATGTTTTGCAATGTACGATTATCTTATCTTGTCTATCGATTAACTTGTCTAGGATGTTGAGCAGTTCGAATAAGGACATTCATAACACGCGTCTTAAATTTACAGCTAATAAAGAAAATTAGGGTCGGATTACAGTCTTCTTCCAAGAATCAGAACAAATCACAACGTAAAAAGAGGAATGATAAAGTTTATGATATTTTAATTGAACATTTTTACATTTGAACTCTTACATGTTCAAATTATTTAAAGCAAAGAGCTCTTATTTATAAATCATTGAAGTTTAAGATGATGAGGCATATGAATTATAAGAGCTTCTGATTGAAATTTCTTTAATTTTAATTACTTTAATTCACACATCATAGAGCAAGAATCTTTAATACCAGATTAAAAACTTTCTCGCAGATGAGGTTTATTTATTCTGTTAGCAGCTATCTTCAAAATTCTATCAGCTAACTATTAGACGTAAGAGTATTAAGTATACAAGTGTAAGAGATTAGAGTAAAAGAGAGAGAGAGAGTTGGCGTCAGCCGTGAGGTGAGCGCGGTGACAGGGCAAGTAGTGGTGAGAAGCGTCTCCCTCCACCGATTTTCTACTCTTGCCGCGCGCCTCCAACGCAACGCCCACTTGGAGTCCGCTATAATAAGTAGCGCACTGGCTCAGCACCAGGGGAGATTGATGATCATCATAAATTGAACGGTCGATCGCAGTTCGAATCCAGTCTGTATCGATTGAAGCGTTCCCATTTTATCAGAATAGGATGATAATGAATAAATAGCTCATGATAGGTTGATATATTCTTGTCTACCAGACTAGCTTCCTTCTTAGCAGGAAGTAGTAGTGGCACCGAAACGGCGTTAATCAATATGGATACCTAAGAAAACTTCTCCATTGTCACGTCGAAAAGTCGAGAACGTCAAGACGTCGAGAACGTCAATCATAAGCTAATCTGAACAAATCTAAAGTGCCGGGAAAAACACTCCTAATAAATATTATTATAGATGAGGCCCCGGTCACACCTCGCTATAACTTCGCAAAAGAAAACGGGCAAACATTCAATTCCACCCAAGAAACTTAAGTTAACTTTGAACCCACGATAACAAACTCTACTTATGTCGATGAACCCATAACTAATTTAACTTTTGGTATAAAAACTGCAATTCACGATTCGGTCCCTCTGTAC
Source organism: Druon quercuslanigerum (assembly GCA_010014905.2). NCBI lineage: Eukaryota > Metazoa > Arthropoda > Insecta > Hymenoptera > Cynipidae > Druon > Druon quercuslanigerum. The sequence goes on from JAAAKG020132630.1 coordinate 7,270, forward strand.
AGCGTGAACAATTACGATCCACCTCTCAGCTCCGAGATTGAAGACCTTATCAGTACCTGCAATAAGCTCTGCCAAACCTATCGAAAAACTAATATCTGCTTTCTTAAAAACACAGTCACCTGTGTAGAACAATAGATATTGAAGTTCAGAAACGCAATAGTTCCAGGGTTTTGGACGAGGATCTGAATAGTAACCTTGAAGCTGACCTTGGCGTTGACCTTTAAGGTAATTTCAAGGTCATCCTTTATTTTCATACTAAAAAACCCCTATTTTTGACACCGCCACTCGAAAAAACGCAAAATTTTACGTTCAGATATGTATCACGGTCATGTGAATCGAAGACCTTTGAGGTCTATCCAGAGTCGTGCAAACTCAAACAAGGTCTGCTCAAAGGCTGATCAGCGAAAATATGCGTTAAAAAAAATAGTTAAACATTGTATCCAGATCCTGTCGAATAAGGCGCGATCCATCGTAGGTCTCATCAGTCTACAAAAAACACAAACTCTATTTGGATCCGGCCCGCAGAGGCGAACTCCACTGAGAGTCTCGGCAATTTACAAAAAAGGTCTTTTGTGGAAAAAAGTTGACCTTGAAATAACCTTGAAGGTCAACGCCTAGGTCAGCTTCAAGGCCACCATTCAGATCCTCGTCCAAGACCCTGAAACTTTTGTCTTAAACATTTCTCACGAAAACCAATATATTCGCTGATCAGCCGTCTAGACCTTGTTATAGTTTATACAACCCTAAAATGATCTCGAAGGTCTTCAGGTCACATGACTTTGATACATATCTGAACATACAAGTTTTCGTTCTTTCGATTGCCGGTGTGAAAAATAGGGATTTCTATTTTAAAAATAAAAGTTGACCTTGAAATAACCTTGAAGTATATCGCCAAGGTCAGCTTCAAGGTCGATATTCAGATCCTGGTTTAAAATCCTGAAACTTTTGTCTGAAACTTTTCTCACGAAAACGCATATTTTCGCTGATCAGCCGAATAGACCTTGTTATAGTTTATACGACCCTAAAATGACCTTGAAGGTCTTCGGGTCACATGACTGATACATATCTGAACGTACAATTTTTCGTTCTTTCGAGTGCCGGTGTCAAAAATAGGGGGTTTCTATTTAAAAAGTAAAAATGGACCTTGAAATAACTTTGAAGGTCAACGCCAAGGTCAGTTTCAAGGTGACCATTCAGATCCTGGTCCAAAACCCTAAAACTTTTTTGTAACTATTTTTACAAAAACGCATATTTTCGCTGATAGGGTGAGGGTCCGATACTTTTTTTTGTTTATTTTTTGTTTATGTTATTAATTTTTTAGATTCTACTTGTTCATTATGCGGCAACTTTTCAAGTCTTAGAAAGATCTAAAAATATTTAAGGGGGTCCGCTATTCTCAGAGCAAGACTTTTTGAAACTGCAGCCATAATATCTCAAAAATTAATTAACTAATTCTGCTTAAATTGGAATATCATCTTTAGTACATAGAAAGCTACAAGTTAAACTAAGATAATTAAGATTGCTTCGTAAATTTTTTGACCAGCTAAATTGGCCCCCAAAAAAGTGCGAAAAATTGAATTTTTTTTCTAAAGCGTAAAAAAATATTTTTTTTTATAATTCTGACTTCATTTTAGTTTTTATATAGAGCCTCGAGTCTCACAATTAAAATGATGTTTGGTTTTTAATTTCAGATAAGCAGAATAAAACAACCTTTCAAAAATTTCCAAAGTTTTTTTAAATGTCAATAAAAATGCTATACGGATTATAAATTATTTTATTTTAATGGTTTGTCAGCAAAAAATTTCCAGATGAAAATTTGAAAAACAGCCTTCATAGTAGACGACACCCTTAATTATATAAAAAAATTTTTCTTTACATTTCTTAATGAGATTAAAATAAAATAATAGTCCGAGGTTTTGTAAGTCAATTACACATTTATTTGATACATACAACAGAGTTCAAAACAAGATAGTTTTATGTTGCTTGATGTTAGAAAATTACTGCGTTTTCTCAACCAAAAAATTGAAGAATAAATTGTTTAAAGATGGCATATTTTTTACTGAAACAGATTGGAATTTAAAATTATATAAACATATTTTATTATTGAAGAGATTCATAATCGGTTTGAAAATCAATTTCTGTAATGAATTTAAACATAGCAAAAATAAATTTTGAACTTCAAAACAGTATAGGCGATGAAAATATTTTCCTGAAAAAATAAGACAAAATTTATTAATGTTAAAATATTCTTCAAAAATTGTTGAAAAATGACAGTAGAAAATTCGATCGCAAACAAAATTTGTCAAAATCACTGTTTTTTAAATGTGTGAAATTTTAGTAAATATTCTTTTAATCGCAAATGTTCTACAAAAATGAAAAATTATTAGAGAAAAAAGTTTTTAATATCGAATTGTAAAGTAAGTAATTTCATAATTGAAAAAGATAACAAGTAAACTTAATATTTAAAATTTTTTTACTGTACTAATATAAAATTGCATTAAATTACGCGTTACGAAATTAGTGGTATACATTCGAAGTCTTTGGATAGATTTGTTTTCGAAAAATTTCTCAAATTCACGGTCAAAAAGACGCGAAAAATTTTTTTACACACGGTGTGAAAAATTATGTTTTACACATGTGACACTATAAAGCTCTTGGCGATTGGGTGTCTGAGGGCTATTGGACATTCTGTGATTTCTTCGGGGGTCAATTCTGTCACCACGCCGCTGTTCATGTTTATTTTTGCCCGTACTGACCCAAAATGAACCGGTTTGTATATTCCACGGAAAATTGTGTGCCTGCTTGATCTTTTTTCTAATATTGCACAGATGTCATTATTGGACGTTGATAATACAATTTGCTCTTCGGTTGGCATGGGCACAAGGCGTTTACTTTTGGTTCTCAATTGAAGCGCTTTGTTGGGAGCAAAAATATATCTTCGAAGTTGGAATATCCGATTCGGATTATTGTGGGGACTAAGTCGAATACGTCCAAGATCTTCAAATCCATATCCAAGTATGAAAGGAAAAGTTTTTCTGAGAGAAGGAGATTTCGACCTGACACGAAGAATTGGCTCGGTAGGTGGTGAAGGCTTGGTAGAATAATGCGGCAAGGCAAGAGAAAGAGTCGTGTCTGGAGAACGCCTTTCATGAGAAGAATAAGAAAAAGAAGAAGAAGATCCATAATGATGAGCATCAGGATTCCGATCACCATGAGGCCAATACGTGGATTGCGAAGTTAATTCTACAACAAGAAATACAGGATAACTTTGGTATCAAGTGGACAATCGTATGTTGGTATATTATGAGTTGTACACGGAGGGAAGTTTCGTAGAACTGCTTACTCAACTCGTACAATTGTCGTACCAATCACACAGTGAACAGCGCTACTTGTGGTTAGTAAAATAATCCCACTGATTCGGAAGAACCATTACCCCGAACAAGCCGTGCCGTTTGGACAACAGTATAGTCGAGCAATTTTGCACACGCGTCGCTTGACGCACAGTTCCGCGCTTGCGCAGCTTAGGAAAACATAGCACCCACATTTCGAAACGGGTGACCTGCGTAAGTTCGGGGTAATCAGGGTCTTGAATCTGGAGCAGCTGCAACATCAAACCGAAGTGCGCCGAATCTCTCACAACTGGCGCGACGGTTTTACCTAAATTTTCTCCGCATATGTGTGGTTGGAATGCGGGTATTGAATGCTATGAACGCCTATTAAATTCATCTTGGTGAACGTCTTTAGCCCCTTGGAATATTTTCAGCGAAATTTGAATTTAACAAGCATATATTCCCATGTATTATGTAATTGTACTTTTGCCGAAATGCCAGTTTCATAGAAAACAAGTTTTTTGTCCTTTTCACTTCGACTAATAGAGATTTTTACCAAAAAAGAACAGATAGTGTGAAAGTTGCTAACAATATTTGCGGTTCCGTAAAAAAAACTGTATCCAACAATCAAGTTAATGAAAAAAATTCCTGAAAATAAAACAAATGAATTTATAAAACCACCATAAAATGTTCCTATTGCATTTTGAAAAAAGATAAAAAAATGTCGAGAAAGAAACCTAAAAAATTGTCTTTTTTGGGCAAAAATAAAAACGAGGAAAGAAAAATGAGAAGGCAAACAACCAAATCCCCTACCTTCTTTTTTATTTCCTTCGAACTTTTCAAATTTTATTATTATATCGCACGTGGTTTTAACAAAACCACGATGTTTTTTATCGTGTTTTGATAATCACAATAAAAAAGTCTTACGAAATAAAAAGTTAATGGTGGGGATTAGGTAAGTTGCCTTTTTATTTTTGTTTCCTCTTTTTTATTTTTGTCTGAAAAATTTAATTTTTTCTTTTCTTTTTTAGAAATTTTTTTATCCTTTTTACAATTTTGATAGAAAACTTTTATGATGGTACAAATTTGGTTTTTTGATTGTTGCTTTTATTTGATTTAAATCCATGTCTACAGAACCACAGCAAATGTACCTTAAATAACGAATGCGTCGATTGTTTAAAAAATAAATTTTAAAAAATCCGTCTAGACATTTTACAGGCGAATGCAATGGTGTTGTACGTTTTTTCGATCTGACGATTACTTTGTATATGACAATTGCACAAATATAAAAGATAATTTTTCTGTTGAACAAACCGTTTAAACAAAAGAAATTAAAATTAATCATACATGAAAAATTCAATTTATTTAGTTTTATAATTAGGAATTAATTAGGAAATTTTTAAATTAATATCTGGGGTAAACTGCAATGGCATACAAAAATAAATCCCTTTTATGAAAACATGCCTATGGTGTCTATGTATCATTTATTTACAAAATGACATAAAAAAACTCATACTATGTTACTGAATGTTATCTTAAGTTGGTCTGTATATTGATTTATAATCTGTTTTTATTGAACTTTGAGTCGATTTTTATCAGAAAAAGTGCTTTTTTGCGCTGTTAAGCGAGAAAAATATAAAGATGCCATTCAATCCAGCTTAAAACGACTTAGCTCCTTTTATTTATTTTTTAAATTGTAGCCAAAAGTCTCGGAGAAATGCACATTATAAAAGAAGATATAAAAATTAATTGCGTATAATAAATATTTTGCAAAAAATGATGTAAACATTGTTGGAAGAAAGGTCTGGGTCTCTGGGACCCATTCTAGAATTTGGGTGTTAAATATTATTATAGGGTTGCGAACATAAAGGACTAAAATTAATCACTTAAATCATTATGATTTTTTAATAAAGTGATTATGTGATAGAAATGTAACTGGCTTATTGGGAGGGTACAATATGAGTGTGCACATGCACTTTGAACTTGAAAATTTCATCTGATTAATTGCGAAACAAAAATTTTTATTTGCGTAAAGCCCAACAAATATTAACTTTATATTGTAGGTGTACTATATGATTATATTTACCAATAGAATTTAGAATAACGGATAAGGATAAGACCAGAGTACAAACAATGTTCATCTTTTCTAATCTGAGGAGAGACTGATTGATGTGCTAATTTATAATTAAAGAAACAAAGCTACTGATGAATATTCTAGTGATTTATAGCTCAGATAACCAATATTATAGTCCTTATCTCTTATACTGATAGCTGCAAGCTTGTCCTTCTGAGATATTTACTTTTGATAAAAGTCAGTATCAATGAAAATAATTTGGCTGTACGTATCTTTAACACTGACGCCGCCACTCAAGGTTTTGAAAAATTAATATAAATTATGTGAAACATTTTCAAAAAATTTGAGAAAAATATTGAGAGAACCAGAAGTTAAACGGAAAGGAAAGCATTGCATTTAGACGCCACATTTCAAAATTGACAAAATTTAAAAGGAGAATTTTATGATTTTTAAAATATAATTTCAGCAGATGATAAAGAATTTTAAGATATTTCATAGCTTTTCAAAAACTAAATTCGATTTAAAATATTGCATTTTGAGGCTAGAAAAAAACGATATTTTCACATGTTCCGTATTTTGCAACCAGCGTGAGTTTATAATTGTTTGATTAATTTACTGGAAATTCATACTTGTTTTAATATCTGGTAAAATTCCTATATTTGAGAAACAAATAGTCACTAAATTTTTAAAGACTTTCTCGTTTACCGTAGTAAAGCCTAATTTACCCACACAAAAAACGTCTTGTCTGTGTTTTATGGAATCACTTATTTTTCATTTCTTTTGTACAGTACTCTATGTAGATAAAGTATTTAAATAAGAATTCTCTGCAGTTGGCCTATACAAATTACAGTTTCGAGAGTTCACCACGAGGAGGTTGCTATACGATTTTGAACTCCTTTTTAATGTGCTGTTTTAGTGTGAGTACCCTCGCCTTTCACCAGACGGGGTGCTTTTTAAGTTTGGGTCTCCTCGCCTCTCGCCAGCCGGGGTACAGTTTGACAAAATAATCAAAAACGAAGATTAAACGGTTGGATTCAACAAGGGTGTACTTGAGTTTTCAGAATTTTTTTGTGCTTTTTATAATGTCATGTAAAAAATAAAGGGAAAATAAGTGATTCTTGAAAATACAAGCGCACCATTATTCTAGTCGACCGCTTAATTAAAATAATAAGATGTCAAGCGAACAGTGGAGTTCGATGTTCGGGCTGGAGCGAAAATCTGCTGTGTGCAGACATTCCAAGGTTTTATTAGAAAAAATTGGAGGTAAAACATAACATCAAAAAATATTTTCAAAATGTGAAAGCAATTTTTAATCGGAAAGTGTCCCAGCGGCATCTTTCCGTTTTCCCGACCTTTTACGAAACTGCCGCGCGCACATTTTTGTCAGTTTCTATCGGACTTTATGAGAGAAATAAATTATGTAATAATGTTATATAAATATTGTGTAATAGAACTTTATATAAGTAGTATACTTTACTTATGCCGGTTCTAGGACACTATAATGTTGCTCCACCTGCCATCGAAAGATAGCGCAACCGGTCAGTTTCTGTGACGAATTTACTAAATTTTCGGCGCGATAATTTAAAACTCATTTAAAATTAAATGAAATTTAATTTATTTCAAGTTCACAATCCCGAACTAACCGATATTCTAAACAACCAAGTTGAATTTAATTGAAAGTTAAAGAATGTTGTTTCCCACTTTGATGAATTTAGAATTATTATTGCTGAATTAAATCCAAAAGTCTAAAACGTGAGTTTCTTCCACAA
>JAAAKG020132631.1:0-37381 GCA_010014905.2 Druon quercuslanigerum
TAATATTTTTATATCTATTTGCATTAAATTTCCTGCTATTTTATGTAACTTATGTAAATAATCCTAACCAGCCCCCTCTCATTTGAAATGAAGAAAATAATCGCTTTTCATTGGAGAGTAGTAAATTCAGCTGGGACCACGTGACGAGCAGTTGTACAAATGCGATGAACGTGATTTCTCGTGGGGGCCTAATACGCAGCCGGCACCAACAAACGCGAAATCGCGCCTACGCAGTGAAGTACTTGCACATACATGTCCATACAGACACATTTATATATGGTGTATGAATGTAGCACGTGCGCAGATCTTAGAAATAGAGTGGGCGGGGGGCGTAGTGCCTAGTGCCTACTCGAGTAATTAGGAGAAGGCCACGACAATACGTTACAACGATAGCATCTCCTATGGTTGGTACACCTTCTAGAGGTTTCATATTGTATGCTCTATTTCACCCTAGGGCATAAAGTAAAATCTAAAAACCGGAAGATTAAGTAAAATTATTTCGATATTCTCTCCAAACTCATCCGATTTTAAGAGTTTAGTACGAATTTCCTTTCAGTTAGAGATTTTTTGCTTTTACTGATATCAACTTTTTTCTTCAATTTGCAATCGCTAGCAACTTATTTACAATTAGGCCCGTATACTTGCTCTCGAAAAGAAGTTGAACTAGCTAATTACAGCATATTAAGTGTAACCTTAATTTTAGTTATGGCGAAGCAACCGTCCATGAGAGAAACTGATGTTGCCTGATGCCACGCACATATCTGTTTTCCGATATAGCGTCCTTTATGTCAAGCACACGGATTACCGACTGGTTTTATAACGACAACCATAATCTTATCAAAACTGCAAAATGATAGATTTCAAGTTTTTAAAAAGATCATAATACTTAATAGTTACTCTGAAAAAATCACATTAACTTCAAATGTAAGTAAATCTGATACATATTGCAAATTAAACACTAAATAACCATTAGAGAGTGTTTATTCATATTATAATCATAAGGGAGATTGTAGTTCCGATCGTTGACCTTACCTCCTGGAGAGAAATTTCCTTTTCAAGTATTAGAATTTCCAAACGTTATACACATACCGTTAATCTTGATGTTAAACCCTGTAGAACATATCTTAAATTATTAATTTCCATAAATTGTGGGTTTAACGCTAAATTATTGAGTCTGAAAATTGATATTAGTAAAAGCTTGAACTATTGATCTTCAGCATTACGGAATTTATTAAATACTGAAATAAGTTTAACACGTCATTTTCAGAATTGAGATAAATAGCAGCCTCTTTAGTGAGGTATGTAACTTCTAAATGCTCTTCCCTCTTATAAGCTTTAACATCCAATTTCACGAAAATAACCGTGTTGCATCTCTAATTCTGACCAATTTTTTGCAATATTCATATGTTTTTAAGACAGAAGAATTGTAAGAAAAGGTGGTGGACAATTAAGGATGTCAGATGAGAGTATTTCCTCTTTGCCTATAGCTACCATTTCGGTCTGATATCTTTCTTAGCTGCGTAATTACTATGTGCATCCACGGAAAAGGATGTCGAAGTGGCATAATCATCGTTCCGATAATGATTGTGGCTTCTTATTACGGGGAGTTCTCTCCGTATGGTTATGGATACGGTTCGATTATCGCTGCGATAGCGTAAAGATCATATTTTATTACGTACATAGGAATCTGATAAGTAAGCCGTTGTTAGAGCTTTATTAGTGCCCTTTATATGCACATATTTCCGTCGTGGTACAACCATCACAAAACCATTTATTGCCGACGCGGCTAAATTATGTTTGATTATTTGCGCAAACGAATGCATTACTCTTCTTTCATACCCTCTTTTGCCGAGGCTTCGTAATTAAATGGATTGAAATGAGACAAAAACCACTTTGCTTTAGCATTTCTTTTGTTTCCAGCAAACTAATTAATCTTTTCTGCGAACACATGTCACTTTTAATTATTATGGTTTAGAGGAAACAAAAGCCAACTCTAAGTAGAGAAGGACAGGATGGTCACTGGACCGGGTAACTCGAAAAAGTTCCAGCGCTTAGTTTTAGTAAAAAAATGTTAATCACTTTAAGTGTAACTTGATGTCTAATGAAAAAATTTGAGATTGCATACATTAATTTTAACCCTGTTTAAAATGTCTATATGATTCTAATGGCATTTGAATTTCAGAATTTTAATTCTTTAGTCTCTAAATATTTAATTGTTTAATTTTAAAACTTCGAAATGTCGGAATTTGATCAATTAAATTATACTTTTAAATCTATATTTGGGTTTAAAATTCATTAACTTGAAATGGAACAAGCATCAGATTTAAAACGTTTATAATTCGACATGTTTCAATAGAAATTCTTCATAGGTAAATAATTTCCAAAGAAAGACGTTAAATATATAATATTTTTAATTTGATAATTTATAAATTGGGAAATCTTAAACTAGTATGTTATCCAATTTTTTATTTTTAAATTAAATCTGTACAATCCTGTCCAATATCATATTGTAAGTTGTTAATATTTAAGCGATTTTCATAGCTTCTTTTTAAATCTATAAAACGTTGAGCACCCTGAACGGAACATTGTTTAATCTTTCAATTCCTAATTGTAAATAAACTCGGTTTAAAAAAGGTAGCTACGTCTTTTTTCATTTATATTGATACAGAGTTTCGTTTCAACTGAATACCGTTGCAGCAGACACAACACCTTAAGTTTTAGTGCGGTTGCGGGCTGATTTGACATTTTCTTATACATAAGTATAATAATATTAGTTTTTTTTCGAATTCATTTATCACATACATATTTTAATTACTTCACTTTTATTTAGAGATATCATTTTCAAAGAGCAAAGGTACACGACAATGTAACATTAATTAGGTGCATCATAGAATATAGAAAAAGCCTAAATTCTACAATATAAAATTGAATTGAATCAAATGAAGCGTATTGCGCACACGGAAAAAGGGAATGACTCAATTTACCATTTTATCGTGCATCTTTTAAACTCTTAACGCATTTTTCCTGAAATTTAATACATTTTACCATTTCACATTGCAACGTGTGCACTGAACATAGTAAACGCGGATATTTTAAATTGTGATAATTAATAAGTTCAAGGAAAAAAGCTTTCAAAGTTCAAATGATGTATGTCAAAATGGTAAATTTAGCCATTTACTTTTTACGCACAGTCTTTAAACTTTCATTTTAACATGTTCAAAAGTAATTTTATTGTGAATTAATTAATTAAATAAAACTATTTTTGAGCATTATCATAGCCTTATTGAAATCATTGTTTTAGTTTATGGAGTTAAAAATTACCTCGTAATATGTTCACTTTTGAACACACTTATCATTATAAAATTGTAACCATTTTTCCAACTTTTGATTCTGAAAGAGGAATATTTTCGTTTTAAAATTTTGCACTTTGGTGGTTTCAATTTATCCCTCCTAAAATTTAACGTTGGTTTTGAGCCTCTTTCGGCCGAAATATTGATGTTTAAAATAGCCCATAAGATGACTATTTTGATGTTTGATTAAACAAATAATTACTAATTTGAATTTGTGTAAATATTTAGGAAGTCAATTTTCAGGGGCATGAAATTATGACCCGATTTACATATACTGTAGTTCTCGAATTTTTTCATATTGCTCCCTACGAATCATTCATCCGTGCAAATAAACTAAACCTTTAGTGTTGAATTTAAAAATTAAAACCGTATAACAGAATGAAAAGTTGAAAAAAGTGCTCAAACTATGCATAATCGGACCAATAATAAAGCTTTCAAGATAATATTTCATTTAAGAAACTAAAGACAAGGTTTTTAACAAATTTTAAATAAAAAAGTAATAAATTATATAATGCAGATAAATGTGAAATTTTTCTGTACCTTTGCATTTTTTAAATTACACTTATAAATTATATTAAAGCATTTTATTTACTTTGGGTAATAAATCAGTTTTTAAAACACTGAGTGTTTTTATAGTAATAATCAATATTTTTAAAAATTAGGCTACAGCCGAAAATTTATCTGAGCATTACTTGTAAAATTAATTTTAGCAATTGTGACCTTTGTATTCAAATTCAGTAAATTTCATCTAGCCTTATAAATCAAGCCGATAAAATATATGTGTAATCGAATCAAAATTTTTGAGTAGGTAAGCGTTTCTATTCATATCACAAGAATCTTTTTTTATGAACAGTATCACTTTTTGAATTAAAAAATTAGTTACGTTAGTCGCTTTTTTCACGTACATTAGCCTATAGCAGGCCTGGTAATATTAGCACTGGGCGAGCTAGAAATGGGAAATCTTCAATTCTACAATACGAACGCTTTAATTTTAAATTGTTTAATTATGAATTTATAATTTTTAAATTGAAGCCGTTCAACTTTACAATTGATTCGCATTAGATTTGATAATTTGAGAGGTCTTATTTAAATACTTGAAATTCTAGATTATTTTATTCTGAAGGCTTGAGTTTTAAAATTCAAATGACCGAGAATTTATTGCTCCATCTCATATGTAAAATTACACTTTTCATAACATATACCTTATTTTTCTCATTGGAAACATCCTTTAGTGTACAAACTTCTCTGTTCTGAAATCATTTTCCTGGCATATAATATATTTATGAGTTCTCCTCAAGCCTTCTTAAACTGCGACTAATATGAAAAGTTTAATAAAAATGTGTACAATTCGCGTAACACTACTGGTTAAAAGACGGCACGTGCCCGCATTTGCTGCAACTTGAGTTTATAGTGTGTAGAAGGAATGCGCATATCCGGATTGAAACCAAGTGTACACGCGCATGAAAACGTATGTGATCGCACAAGTCGGTGCAATAAAATGCAAAAAACGACTCGGGTGGCCTGTTTGTACGCGAAGAAATATTTTTAATTGAAATAATTGCCGACATTATGAACTAAATCGTGCTGGCAATTAGTGCACTCGTTTCGCTGTACGATATATGCATTGCATACGCATATATTATAAAAGTTTGAGGCCACCTGTGGAAATCATAAAGTGATGATCGATAAAGGTTAACATGCTAAATTTAATTCGATAAATCAGGTTAGGATAAGATCTATCGTAGCTGTACAAATGTGCACACATTGTTGGAGAACAAATTATCTGGGTTAATTTCAATTTATTTTTAACAAAAACAGGGTGGCTACTGAACCAGAAAGCCGAAAATCAGCCTGGAATTTTGATTGCCGGGAAAAAGTTGGAAAATAGCCGGGAATTTTTTTTGTAAACCGGAAATTTTTTATATTTGCTTTTACTTTTGCAATAAGTTTGGTCTCGCTCTTCAAATACATTTTTATCGTAATTTCGCTCAGTGTTACCAACTATCTCCGTTCAAATATCGAAGATCATTTTGTATTAAAGCTTTTAAAGTTAACGTTTCTTTAAGAAAGGAATATTTCTTCTATATTATATATTTAAAAACGTATGGCTTGTGATGATGGATTGATTGAATACTAAAGTTCCTATTATATTTGAGAACCAAAAACTTCCTTTTTAGATATTTAATATATGTTTTTTTAATTCATATAACTAATTACTAGAAACTGGCATAATAAAGTTTTAATTTAGGGATACTCTAACTGTTTCGCAAATAAATTGAAAAAATTTAATTTCCCGTAAAAACTGCTTTAAAGTTGGAGAGTGCCATAAGCTCACATGTCAGTGACATATATTATGCTACCAAATTTATATTCTGAAATAATAACATCTGTTGCTTCTTTGCGCAGAATTTTGGATACGGTTGATTAAATCATAAACTTTAAACTCTTTCCGTTATTCCCCTTTATTCTCATTTTTTGTTAAATTACTGATTTCTCTCCTGTTTTGAAGAAAATGTACCTTCTCCTCGTTTTTTCGCTTCCATGAGAACCTAATTACTAGAAATTATTAAGAAAATCCAACTATTTTTTAAATAAAATTTAATTACTTTTAATTGAAAAGCCTACTATTATATTTCTGTTTCTGAATTCATCTATTTTGGTTTAATATTCGTCTTTTTAGATGGAAAATTGGTCCTCTTGTTTTGAAAATTAAACTTTTGGTAGAAAACTAATCGTTTTAGTTAAAATTGCATTCTTTGTCATTAAAAAGTCTACTGTAGTATTTTTAGTTAGCAATTCATCTCATTTGGTTAAATATTATACTACTTGATTAAAAAATTAATTATTTTGTTAGGAGTAACTGTTTTTCACTGTTTTGTTAAAAAGTCATATTTTTTGTTGGAAAATTTAGCTGTTTCGTTAAACTATTGTCTTTTAGGATAGAAAGTTCGATTTTTCGGGTGAAAAATACACGTTTTGGTAGAAAAATCATTTTTTTTAGCAGGCAATTGATCTTTTATGGTTGAAAGTTAATTCTTTTTACTTAAAAAGTCTACTGTCATATTTCTGCTCCATACTTCATCTCTTTTGGTTAAAAATTTGTTTGATGGCAATTTATCTTTTAGGGTTGAAAGATAATTCTTTTCAATTAAAACTTCCGAATTCATCCATTTTTGTTGAAAAATTTATACTATTTTATTAAAAAGTTTAAAACTTTGATTTAAAAATCATCTTTTGGTAGAAAAGTAAACTTTTTTTGTTGAAAATTTAATTGAGCCGTTCTCTGCAAAAAATGTGAAAATGGAGAAAACACCAAAAGAAAAATAAATTTAGTATTCTAAGGTTTTATGAGCAGATTTGATATGTTTTTATTTTTTTACCCAGAATAATATAATCTCTCGATAAAACAGGACAAATAAAGTTAAAGTTTAATCAGTCCCAAGGGATTTTATAAACAATTGCGTGAAGAGAGATTTTTGTGAAAAATTATTATTGTCTAAAGTTAAATAATGCATGGGAGTATTTCCTTAAAGAAATTGTTAATAAGAATTTTAAATACAATTTCTATGTTCTTTAAATATATATTTTGCCAATTCTGATTAACAGCGAATTTATTTGAGTAATTTGTTCAGAGATCAAAAATTCGTATTATTGAAATAGCCAATTTTGTGACACCGCCCCAGCCGCGTACGAACTGAGCACTTTAAACTCTAAAGTGTTTGGACTTTAGAGGTTCAGAAAATTCAAAAAGCTGTTCAACTGCCTTATAAAAGGTTCGTCTTGAAAAGTTCAATTTTTTCGAACACATTTGATTTTTCACCTTAAAACTCAAATGTTTCATTGAAAACTCATCTTTTTTTATTTAAAATTGCACTATTGTTTTTAAACTTAGGAATATGATACTTGCATGACTTTTTTTTAAAAGAATATATTCCTCTATTATTTCCCTATTTTATTAAGAAATCATAATATTTATCCTGTTTTGCGAGCATTTGGGTCCATATCATGTCACATGCGACAAGTATCTCTGCGGCAAGTCACACCTGAGACAAGTCACATCTGCTGCATGCCTCATATGCGGTATGCCACATCTACAGCATGTCTCATTTGCGACATCTCTACCTAGCGGCTTCTCTCACCAGTGGGTAGGGATTCGACCAATATTATTTCTGTGGCCAGTCATAGGGTTGCCTACCCGGCCGCAAGACATTGGAAAAGGGGTGGGGGTGTGGCATTACAGTATTTACGTGATCAGTCACAGGGGTGCCATCCCGCGCCCACACGACCTTGGAAAATGGGTAGGGTAGGAACCTTACATTATTCCTGTAACTAGTCACAGGGGTGCTGTGAGAGCTGCCGCAAAAATATCGATTTCACTGCTGGGTAGAGATGCGGCAGTTGTGACATGCCGCATATGAGATAAGCCGTAGATGTGACATGCCGCATATGAGACAAGCCGTAGATGTGATATGCCGCATATGAGACAAGCCATAGATGTGACATGCCATGGGTGTGACATGTCGCAGATTTAACATGCCACAGAAGTGACATACTTCAGGTGTGACATGATGCAGATATGACATGCTTCAGGTGTGACTTGCCGCATGTGACATGACATGTCCCCGAGAATTTTGGGATGTGAAGTTTCAAATCACTTTTACAATAATTTAAATATTCTTTATTCTATTTTGGAGTTCTAAAATATTTAATTATTTTCAAAATTATATAATAAAGCGATTAGCATTGAATAATTGTTATTATAAAAACATAAATTATTATTATAAATTATATTATATTGTTGCAAAAATGTCTGCCTGCAAAAATGTAATCTTTGACCCTGAATACCGGGAAATGTCAAATTTTTTTTTGATGTTTGAGTGGCACCCTGAAACTTAATATAATCAATTTAAAAATACATAACATTCTGGTACATGAGTTTAACAAAATATAAGTGCGAGCTCGTGTATGTAATAATTTGTAGTTACTGCTTTGATCATGAATCATTAGTTGTTATGAAGCGTGTACCAGAGTTTAATGAAACCATTTACGAGATTTATAGCTGTTGAAATACTGGTTCGCTTACTAATACTAGTTTTCCTCTTTCTTAAAAAGGGACGCAAAAAATGTCGAGACAGCTGAAAGACGTAATGACTGTAGTCTGGGCAAGTTGCACTTTCAGTCTCTCGATGACTTTAATCGATTACGAAGCTTCCAATGTATTGGAATCGTAATCATGACACATGTTTGCATATTCGCATGCATGGTTCACTTTGTAACGTTGACCGTTTATCAGAGCCGGTTCATCCAGGATAAATCTGAATTAAGAAGATTTCATTTTTTCAAAGAAATGACATTAACGTTATAGAGAAACGTTCAAAGTATATACAAATTTAAGAGATTCTTTCAAATGGGTTTTAAAAATATTTATTATATATTGTATATTTACAATAAAAAAATATCGCTAAGACATTTCGGTGCAATTTTTATCATAGGATAATACAAGCAGATGATTAATTTTTAATGAACGGATGTTTGCATAAGGTGAAGCTTATGTAAGAGCCTGTGTGAAAGTGAGTTGAAGTGACCAAAATTGCTTCGTTTTCGTGGAAAAATGAGATCTAAGTATAATAATCTTCGAAATCGTTTAACATTTAGTTAAACGATTGCGGTCATAAAGTTTGCCCTTTGTTCTTGCCTTGGTGATCTCACTCCGTGTCACATGTACCTCTCCTGGGTTATCGAGAAGGAGATTAAGAAACGAGTAGTAGATCCATCGAACCGTTAATTCGTTAGGGTAGCAACATGCTTACATCGCCTGCAGGTGCGAGAACACATTGGGAAATGCAAATAAGCGTAATAACGGGTACCCTATCGGCAAAATATATCTACCACGAGGGTCGATGTTCTACTACCTTCAATTTTAATATAAGATATGATATCATGTTTTTGCAATTCAAAGTCCTCACTGCTCTGCACTCGTCTCGTGTCTGATTAATACAAGGCTGCATTTTTGTTGCCAAATAAGTATATTTAGAAATGATGTTAAAAAAAATTGGCAGTGGATTTACTGTTTTGGTAACATCATTAAACACTAATAGAAAAAATAGGATATTTAACTCGAAAAGTGGTTTTGTACTTAGTAGCTTTTGTAATTCGAAGAATGGGACTTGAAGAGAGTCTAACTAGTGTATCGAAAGATCTGGTATCGTGAGTCAGGACCAGTGGGGACCGAGACACCTCTTGGGTTCACACCCGGTTCCAAATGCCCACAAGTTTTTTGCCTTCATCTTCTTCTGTTTCTTGTTCGTTTCATACACCTATCCTCTGATCCGAGTGGAACCCAACCCTCGTGCTATGTGTCTGCTTGAAAAATCGGTGTAGCCTACCGTGGTTCTAATTAATTTACATAGCAGAGCGAGGAAGGCCCCCTGGCACAGAGGTACTCTGGAAAGAGGAAGCTTCGAGGATAGTGGCGATCGGGTGGCTAGATGCCCGGGACGAACCAAACGATTCAAGTGTTGATCCCTGACCACAAGCACGGCTTAAAACTGTTGATATCTCTGGAAGCTGGATCTTTCAGGTTGAATCTGAGAACACTCGTACCACGTACCATTCCTATCTCGAGTACTACTTAAGAGTGGCTAAAGGCTGCGCACTCGATAACACGTGGACTCCGGGCATCGTCGCCTTTTAGTCGATTTCGAACTTAAATGCTTTCAGGATATTGTGTAAGTCTTCTTTTAGGTCTTAATTTAAGATTGACATGGTGAATTAACCAATTTTAAACATATTTTTGTATCTTAGGATTTTATAAATAGAAGTCAATTAATAATAATTCAGATTTTTAAAAGAGAAGATTTGGAAAGCTTGTATAAAAAGTGTGCAAAGTGACTCAGTTGATTCTTGCTTGGCAGATCCTCAAACCGTAATTTTAGTAGGCAAATTTTCTTTTATTAAAGTCAAAACAATGTTACGGTGTAAGAATTTCAGGTATTACTTTTTTAATGCGTACTTATCCTCTTAAGCTTTATTCAACCTCTGATATCTTTACAGTATTTTATATTGAAAGAGCACTTAAATTGATGACGAAGGATGTTCTCCAGGTACACATATAATATTAAAATAGAATTTAAAAGAGAAATTTCGTTGTACTTTAGACATAAATAGTGTAATCTGTAATTATTAATTCATTGTATATTTATTTTTTGCGTTATATTCTGCCGAACACTGCTTTTCTCTTCCGGCATATCTTTCCCTTTCGGAGAGAGGAGTACGTATTCTCATGTCAGCTCTCATCTTACACCTGTTAGAATTCATCATAAATCCTTTGGAATTCCAAATAACTCAAGTACGAGTTTTATTACATGCGTCGCTACTTTTAAGTGTCCGCAAAGAGAGGAGAGGAGAGGGAAATACAAATATAACAATGAAATACAACATTTATCTACGATCGCGACTTTCATTTTCTCTCTGGTCATAGTTCACCGGAGATAAATGTTTAAATTTCGTAGAATTAATTTTAAATTCTTTGTAATTGATCAAAAATTCTTTTTGCATTCTATAGAATTCACCGCCAATTTGGTCACACTCGCCGCCCTTTCCAATTTTTCGCGGAGAGGGGATAGAGGATAATATAGATACAGAGATGAATCATAACCTTCATATGGTACAAAGATCACCCCTTCATTTTCTATTGCGGCATATTTTGTCACATATGAATTTTAAAACCTGGAATTCTTTAAAACTCATTGTTAATTATTTGTCATTCTTTAGGATCCCATCGACGAAGCAACTACGTTTACGACGAAATAGGCCAGATGAGAAAATTAAAATCCGGCATATTTTGACGGAAGACAATACACGTTCCTATTTACAATTCCTTTTGAGTTATTCTTATTTTTTAAAGAGAAAGTCAGGTGATTGTTTATTAAAATAGTTTAATTGATTATTTTTTTTATGCAGATGTAATTGTATTTTAATAAAAAAAAACTCAAAGAGAATTATCGAAAATAATTTGAAGAGGCAAATACCAAATAACTAATATTGAATAAACAAATAAAAATGTCACTTTTCCTTCTAAAGTACACTAAAATTTGTTTTTTCAACTATGTTATGTAATTTAAAAAATATTTAGTAGGGATGTGCAAAATTGATGCAGGTTGGGTCGGATTTGCGGGTGGTCCAGCAGACCCGCAATCAACCCGACAACTCGCAAGCACGCAATAAATTAACAATCAACTTAAAAACTAGAAACGCTTAGTAAATATAAGATTGACAAAACTGAAACCCTTTTTATCTTTTTTGTAGCCCCGGGTTAAAACCCTTATAGTTTCAGTCAAGTGAGTATCCGTCCCTCTGTCGTCATTTTTTCCTGCCAAAGCAAAAAGATTCGCACTTAAAAAAGGCATGAGCGTAAAATTTTGGAACTCCATAAGTCATAAATACCGACTATATATGCAGAAGTGTGACACAATTGGAATGGAATATTTAGACGTGACATAAACGCTTACCCACAGAACAATTAAGATAAAAGCTTCTAAACATGAGTTTACGGGCTGAATGCTGGTTTTCGGGCGAATTTCGGGATGTCGGGTCCACTGCGGGTTCGCGGACTGAATGCAGGTTGTCGAGTTGTCTGTGGTTCTGCAGGCCAACCTGCGAACCCGACCCGACCCGCGAAAGTCGATTTATTTTTTTTGCACAGTCCTAATATTTAGGTAGAATAACATCAACCTACACAATACTATCAAATGCACAAACATTAACAGTTTTGATTTTGAAAGCAGTAAGTGCTAAAATCAGTTGAAAAAAAAATTTCCTTAAAGTTCTATTTTCCTGATAATATATGTATTCATTTGTATGTGCAAAACAACGGAACCGATCGAAATTCCTCTGGCCGATTATAATGTCACTTCGAAAATTTGTAGTTCTTTGGGAAATATTTAAAGCGCATCTTGTATAAATAGCAAATCGTATATTTAAGAAGTGAAAATCACATTAAAAATATGATGAAAATAACGTTTTTTTTCAATATTTCGACAAAAATGAGACACAGATGAAAATTGTAAAAGAACAAAATATTATGCGTTCAAAGTAACATCCAAACATCCAGAAGAATAGCTTCTTTGGGTTTTATGGTGGGGTTGGGAAAGGAAAAAGTTTAAAGGGTTTAAAATCAGTATATAAAAGTTCATTTTGTATGGCAAAAAATGTACGTTTTCAAGAGAAATATAAAAAAAGTAATTTTGGATGGTAATCCAAGACTTTCAAATAAAAAGGCGTATAACATCCTTTATGGTGCCGAAAAACTGACACTAAAGAAAAAACTAAAATTTTCATCTTTAAATCGGGACAAAACAATTAAAAACATATATTAATGAGATTCTCAAAACTTTTGAGAGCAGTTCTACAATGTCTATAAAGTAAATTTAAAAAAGATTCAAATCAAATTTATTTAATTTTTTCATTTTTCCTCATTTTTATTTCCTTTTTTTTCTTTTTTAGGGAAAAAAGGAATCTTTTTAGATTGCAATGAGAATATTTCATGGTGATTGTCCTAAATTTGGTCCTTAGATTCTGGATTTTATTTTAAGGAATCCTGCTCATTATCTTTTAATTCTAGACCTAATCTCTCTCTTTTGTGCTTTTTGTTTCCTCATAGAGTAAGGCTTTGCAATGCTTACATTTTACAAATTTCTTAATTTATTTGATTAAATCTTCCACAATTTAAAATGTCTAATTTAATGTTCTAAACAATTGTCCGGATGAATATAAAAGATTCCTTGTTTCGAGACGAATCGATTTAACTATAATATTAATAAATTTCATTAAATATTAACGAAGTTATGGTCATTTATATTATATTAAAGATCGATTTTTATAGGACAAATGTTCTCACTCTCATAATTTAAAGTTGATGTGAGAATAAAAAACATGTGTGGCTTCCAGACGAACAAATTGATCTATAATATTCAAACCTTTTATTGAACAGTAAGGAGGCTAAGGTAATGCATAACATTTGTAAAAACAGTTTTTCATAGTATTTTTTTTATTAACTAAGTATAAATTGTATAATGATTTGAAAACAAATCAATCCTTTCTTCGACCAACGATATTTATGAATTTCTAAACTGTCAACTTCTGTCCGTCCTTCCTAGCCTACGATAAAGTTTCTTCTTTTTAAAAATATTGTGCTTAACTAGTTAAAGTCTCTTTAACTTTTGAGACATCAAAATATAATTTTCATCGTTGTTTAAAAAATTTTTAATTTAGGTTAAGACCTTTTGAAAAAGGTACGCATTTGTACCGAAACGTCAAGGATTGAGAGAGGAGTTTTTTAATTAAAGAAAATTTGAGCTCGAAAAAATGTTTTTTGGCTCAATTTGATTTTAATTTATTTGGACCGTAAGACATAAGGGAGAATTTATAATTTAACATTCAACTAAGTGTAAAGCTGGGAAAGGGATGAGGTGTGATAGAATTTTCCCCTTCCCTTTTCCAGCTTGAAAAATTACCATTTGTAATACAAAATTTGATTTGCTTTGGTAGCAAGAAGCAAAGTGCCCGTGAAATGAGCACCATATAAATATAAATACAAATAAAGTGGAAACACTCTAGATAGAATTCACAGCTAGTTTAAAAATATTCGGACAATAATTTAAAAATAATACACATTTTATAAGACTGTTATCAGTTTTTAGTGTATTAATAATATCGATACATCAGTTACTATTAAAGGCTACAGTTTTTGAGATCTTGTTAATATTTCGTCATAGAAACTGTGATCACATTTCAATGTTTTCAGTCTGTATAAAAGTAATATTGTAGAAGTTACACACAAAATTCCTTTGCTGTAAAAAAGTTAATTCTGAAGTTTTCGTTTATGATGGCCTTCTACGTATGAACTTTCGAAAAATCTGCGGCAGGTGCCGTGGCGTCACTCATACCAAAAAATCGGTCTTTTTCTAAACATGAGTAGCAGTGTTTTAGCGTTTTTTTTAGCAAGCATCTCCTTGGCGAGGAAGGGGAACTCTACGATCTTAGTATAGCCGATTGAATAATAAGTTTTACCCCGTAATATATATTAAAACGCGTTTTCCCAAAAGTCGTGTTTTTTGTAAGTTTTGGCAAGAGTTCTTCAAACTACTTGGAATTTAGGGGAGTTTCTTATTTGCAATTATTCGGCAGACATTTCACTAAGTTTAGACACGAGCCAAGTCTGCCACTTATGAAAATTTGAGAATTTTCGAAAAAGCTCGTGTCTAAACTTAGTTAACGTAACAACAATTAAAGACATTTTTTATTTTTTGTGTTTAAGGTCTAAGGATGTGGTAATAAAAGACAAAAAACCATTATTGATTATCATGCGTTTTTTTGCAAACAATTCTGAAAAAAGGCTTAAAATTTTGGTGCATAGGTAGACGAGCCCCTTAACGATTTTTACGTGAATGGTGAAAAATAATAATAATGCTGAAAATAACGATCGAATTATATACTTCTCAGATTACAAAAAGCTCAAAATGATACTATTGCTGCACTGTTATCTAAATTCTAATAAAACAGATCCTTAGTCTTCAGCTATCTGCTCCCTGAAAAAAAACGTTACCCAACATTAATTTTACCCTCTGAAAAACTACTGCTCTATATTCACCTCACATGACTCCTTGAGTCGACATCAATTATTTCTTAAAGTTTAGATGACTCGGAACACCTGCACGCGCGAGCTATGGAAGGAGGGCACGTGCTCTGCGTATGATACAATTTTTCCCTAATGACTGGTAGATGAATGCGAGCAGACAGATGACGATCAGCAGGAGGACAAGGGCACTAAGGTGAAATAAGTTGCGGATGGGTAGGCGGAATAGGTAATGGGAGGGTGGAAGCAAGACTGGCTTCTTCAGGGGCTAAAGCAAGAAG
Organism: Druon quercuslanigerum; assembly: GCA_010014905.2. Lineage (NCBI taxonomy): Eukaryota > Metazoa > Arthropoda > Insecta > Hymenoptera > Cynipidae > Druon > Druon quercuslanigerum. Next base: position 15,267 of record JAAAKG020132631.1, read on the forward strand.
TGAGAAGAGTCAGAAGAGGAAGACGAAGAGACCGTGTAGAGGAGGCGGTAAGTGTATCGGAACATCGGGCGACAGGCGCGCCTTGGAGTCTGGTGAAAGATCCGAGGTCCGACAATGAATACCTACCTATTAAAGTGGTGTGAACAATACGGCAGTCCGCTACAAGCCCTACATCCTACAGCCTTTACTATACTTATATACTATACATATAGAATATGCATAGGTGTATAACTATATACATATAAACCGAACATAAACACATAGACACTTAGGAATACCCACGCGCTCGCCACGAGAAGACCCGTGCTCGTACCGTTCTCGGACCTGCTCGTACCGTGATATACTGCGAGATGAACGATATGTGCATGGACGTGCTGCTCTTTGCGGCTCCGGTCCAGTCGCCTCCTCTTCCTCGGACTACCTTGCATATCATTTTGCCACCGATTCTGCTATCATCTTTTAGTTATCGTCCCTACTTAGCTGTAATTTATACGACTAGTTCTTCACTCTTTCCCTGATGACCAATATGGAGTTCTAATTATAATTCGGACTTTTGATAAGAGGAGATACTACTGAGTTTATTTATGAACGTCGGTAAAATTGTAGGTTTTCAGGTTTCACGCTATTTCTTATTTCAACTACCGTTTTTGTTTCCTAATACGTTCATATAAAGTCCCGTTTTGAAAAAATGCTCTGGCGCTGGCCTGGCCCAGACCAGACCGCCAGGTTTTCAGCCCTCGCACATATCAGACGAACAGGCCTAGGCCTGACTATAAGTGCAACGTTTTTTCTGGCTAGTCCTTGGCGAGACAGTCTGGTCAGCCGCTAGTTATGGGTTGGTCAACCGCGACTTATTGGCTGGCTGACAGTTTGTGATACTTGATCGACAAAAACTAGCAGTGTGTCCGAGAGGTCAGAGTCAATACGTAACTGGTACTGCAATTTGTGACGTCATCTAGCAATAACTAGGAACATATCATCATATAAAATATCAAAATACAAATAGTTTTAATAAACTCATTACAGAAACGCTGGAACTTTTTCGAAGTATGTCAAAAAAAATATACTGACCGAACTTAGATTTTGTTTCTTCTTGGCTCGGTGACCAGCGCCAGGTTTGTTTCAGGCCAGACCTTTCAGATTCGACAGACTAGATAATGTCAGGTCTAGGCTCGACTGGGGTTAGACCTGGGCCAGATCAGATCGTCCAGACTAGACAGTCTAGATAAATCCAGACTTGGGCTAGACCTATAAGCAGACTGCCAGGACATTTTTCCATACGCGGTACAGTAGAACATCGGCGATGTATGATTTTCTTAACATATGAAAGTCTGTTTCCAAAATTCATTTTGCAGATTTGGGAAATGTATATGCTAATGTCAACTAGGATATTCAAATTATTTATATCTTTCACAAAATCAATTTAAAATTATAAATATTGACGAGAAAGAAGAATATGTTCCTCCTGATCTTCGCTGGTTGACTTGTATATAGAACATGCAATTAATGATGATGATCAAAGAAAAAGAGTTCGAGAAAGATATATGGAAAAAATAAAGCTAAAATAATAGCAATATGAAAAAAAGAAGTTAAAAACTCTTGGAACATGAGAGTGCGAGATATGAACATTATAGGATAAAAAGAAGAGGAAACAAAATACTATACCTAAATTCAGAATTAGAACAGTTATATTTTGAAGTTGATTTTAATTTTTCTCTTTCGCAGTAAAGTTCTTATATGAATAAAACTCTCTTTCTCATTTTGTAATGGAATAGATTGGAGCCTTATACGGCGGACGAAAATAACTTCATTTTCATGAGATCAGTAGAGGGGTAGAAGGAAAGATGAGTACGGCTTTCGTATTGTTTGTCAGTGGCATTGTTTCCTAAACGAAGTAACGAGTGAGTCGCGTGCTTTCGGAAACTCATGGAAACTTTATATGCGTTAGACTTTATTTTCCTCTAGACTGTGATTTGTTAATAAATATTACATTTAGTAGATACCATTTTATTTGCAGATTATGGGAACTGATGTGCCAGCTACTCAATCAAAAAACTCTTTTGCCTATAAAGAAATTTGATTGAAAAATGAAATAATCTTACCTTGGAAGTAACTTTTCGTTCGAAGGTAACTAACACTGAGCCTGAGGATGCTGAGTCGATCCAATTTGCTTAGTATATTTTGCTCGAAGGGAAGTAAGGAAGCTAAAGTATCGAGTTCGGCATTTAGACGTTCACGATGTCGTTTACTAGGATTCGACTTGGTCACCCCATCTTTTTGTGGCGGCTTCAAACTGTAACAAAAATTCAATTGTAGATAAAATGCAATATTTAAATTAATAAAGTATCTTAGTGAGGCTAACGGCAAGTCGTATAGTATTAATACATTAAGCTCTTTGCAGGATATTTCTTTTTGGCCAATACACAATTCTCTGATTCAGTCTCTAAGTAGCTAATTGTCAGACATATTCATTATTCGAGAAACATATATCTTTGAAGAAGGACTTGTAGCAGGAAGTCCAGGCCTATGGTTTGGTTTCTCTGCGCGACGCGTGACCCTTTTTGGTTCTCGCCTTGCTTGGGAATAATTAGCTCTGTTTTGCGCGCGCGGTCGAGACAAGAAACAAAGCCGCTCGTCCTAATGGCGTCCGAACCAGTCAGGTTCAGACAGCGCTCCGAAGTCCAATCCGGAACGAACCTCCGCCCTCGGGAACCTCGTCGCTGGTAATGGATTTTGTGTCATCTGATAATTAATAGAGTTCTCTGCCGCTGTTGGGCGGCGGTACACAACCTCATTCATCACGCTTTCTAACCCCTAAGCATTTTAATTAAAACCACTATTTTTACAGCCTTTCCACCCGGCTTCATACTTCCTTCCTGAATGTGTATTATTCTATCTACATGTGAGCATAATCTAGTGGACATTATTGTCCTCACGATGTGAATCCTGTGACAAGTCTTCAGAGAGTTATGAATTTTTTTTATCTAGAAAGCAGTACGGCTTTATTAAGGGAGGAGTTCTTATATATGAGAGACGAGGCTCTTAGTACAAAATTTTAATTCATTTCAAATTAAAGTTGAAAATTAGTTTTGCCAATCTACTTGGTAATTAGAATTTGGTAAATCATTCATGAGGATAAGAATATTAAAAGATACTTAGTAGAAGATTTTCTTCAAGATGTTCTAAAACCATCTTCATTTCAAGAAATTTTTGGTTTTTAATTTCCCCCGTTTAAAACAATATTTAAGTTCGGAATGTTTTATTTTTATCATCACAGAGTCAAAAAAGAATAAAATGTGACACTCAAAATTAAATAATTAGTGATTAGTTGATTAACTACCATAATGCATATTTACTAATTACTGGTATCACATTATTCCAGCACGTGAGCTAAATAACGAGGCTCTCGGGTTCGAATCCTAATAAAGAAGAACGAATTAAGAAAGGTTTTTTTGATTTTCCGCGATGTGTTATATATGACACATGAATTATCTTTTGACAAATAAAAAACTTCGGCTGATATTCAGGCCGATTTTCGTGGTTCTTAAAGCTTTTTAAAATCGACAATTATACCTTTTTTCAAACACTGTGTTTTATCAAATAGTACCTTTTTCCATGCGATTCAAGTAAGCAAGTAAAGTGAATCAGGTCACTTTATTACTCACGCGCTAAAGTGCGGTTGATTCAATTCATTCGAAATGCAATCGCTGGTGTGGGTGGTAACCGTACGGAAACGGGCACAAGGTGCAGATGAAAGCAGGAAGAAAGGCAATGCATATTAATAAGGCAACGCGGTGCGTATCGATCGCAGTCAGGACGGTGCACAGTGGGAGGATTCGGGAATTTACTGTTCATAATCCACTACAGCCTACAATTATTGACCAATTTTGATGTTTTTTTTAAATGCTCAGAATTAAATCCTCCAGAATGTCATTAGGCCTGATTTTTTAATTTCACTTTGTGGAATTTATTATTTAAACAAATAGAGCGTCAAAATTGGACATTTGGCGAATATTATTTTTTTCCTCCGAAGAAAATACTTAAGAGATGTCGCTATCTATCAGAATTATTGCACATATACTTTAGGAACGTGAAAATTATGTTTAAGATTTAGGTTAATTGCTATAAACAATTCATATAAACAATTACTTTTACATGGTGCTCAATCACAACAAAAAACTTTATCTTGAATAAAAATGCCTAAATATCTCGTAGAAGAAGTATTAAGAATGAAAAATAACCATTAGTTAAAAATTACCACAATTATTAATATTATGATAAACAAATTTTGTTATTTTATTATAATATTTATTATAGTGGTAATTGTTAACTAATGGTTATTTTGCAATCTTAATACTACTTCTACGAAATATTTTCAAATTTTTCATCAATATAAAGTTTTTTGTTGTGGTTGAGCACTGTGTAAAAGTAATTGTTTATATGAATTGTTCATAACAATTAACCTAAATCTTAAACATAATTTTCACATTCCTGAAGTATATATGCAATAATTCTGATAGATAGCGACTTCTCTTAAGTATTTTCTTCGGAGGAAAAAAATAATATTCGCCAAATGTCCAATTTTGACGCTCTATTTGTTTAAATAATAAATTCCACAAAGTGAAATTAAAAAATCGGGCCTAATGACATTCTGGAGGATTTAATTCTGAGCATTTAAAAAAAAACATCAAAATTAGTCCAGATTTGTAGGCTGTAGTAGATTATGAACAGTAAATTCCCGATTCCTCCCACTGTGCGGTGGTTGAATTCAAGCATAGTCGGATGCGCGCGATCGACCGGTAGGCCAGCCAAGCTCTTTTGCTACTGTCTCTAACCAACTCTTTACCATAAAACGACTTGGTTATATAGATATAGTCCTGGTTATACCAAATACAGCTCCTGACGAACGTCACATTTCAAGGTTTTCTTACCACCCTGTCTATCTAGTCCACTGCAGGCGCATGCGAAAGTACCAAGAGGCTGATGATGATTATAGGAATCATACTTATGCAATAGATCGGTGGTTCTTGATATTGAAGATGATCTTAAACTGCATGGAACAATTATATGTTCTTTATCTTTATGGCAGTTCAAACGACCCACTCAATTTGAAACATGATTTTATTACAATTTTGAACGAAAACGCTAAAGAGAGTTAGAAACTACAATTGACAAAAAAGTAATTTAGTCTGTATAACTTTAAGGATGGTCCAAACTCCAAATCACTTTTCATAATCTAGCAACATCTATGTCGACAGTATCAGTAATATCAAACTTTTAGGGCCAATCCGTTTTTGCAAACAAAACATTCAGAATATTGAATGCCTTTCTTCTTTATAGCTCTTAAGATAAGCTTTTTGCAGAGCATCTAAAAGAAAGAATAACAATTTGCTACAGCAATTAACATAATAGATGTAACAAATACTGTATAAACATATACGTATATGTTTTAAGATTTTTCTAGGATTTTACTCAAATGACAACCAAAATAATAATGATCATATGTCAAAGTATCTAGTTTTGTATACATTGTTTCGGTAGTATTATTTTTGTAGCACAATGATGATGATGCCTAATCACACCTAAATCAAGTAAAACAAACATGAACTAAAAGAGTACATGATGCCTCGTGCCAGTAATTCATGAATAAACATTCGTAAATCGCGTTCACTATAAATATATAACCTAGATAAGTATTCATGCAATTTTACACATAACGTGCAAATGCGAGCACGAGAAAACAGATTATAGTGTTTACTTATTATTTGCTGATTATAGCGTCGCAAAGACATACGTTAACTGGACCGAGCATGTATAATAAAACATATACATAACACTGTTCAAAACTCTCTGAATTTTCAATAACAATGGTGGCGAATTTACTTTGCTTATTTTCGTTCATTTGTTGACATGCACAAGGGCAATGATCGGCATTATCATAGTTTGAGAACTTAAATTAAGAAAATTTACATTCTATTATTAAATCGTTTGTTAGATTTACATAGAATTAGCTGAATTTGATTATAGGTTTTTTATGTTAGTTACTATATTCCTGATAATAATTGTTTATCATCTAAGATGGCATACCCAAAGATCCAGGATGTGTCATGTTTCAGACATAAATGTTAGATATTTGAACGTAACTTGTATTGATATCTGTCCTATTGTTGAATGATAAATATGTGACTGCTTATGATCTGTATATTACGGCTCCTTTTTCTCACTGCATCAGTTAAAACTTGATTTGCGTGGCATATAAGCGTAAATTGAAAAAAATTTTCTCGATCAGGTAGACCAGGTGATAAGGAACAATTTCCCTCGTCACAGCTACCAGTCGTGCGCCGCCACTGCCATTGCATTAGGCAGGTCGCCGCGTTGATACCTATCGACTCGACCAAGCGTGAACACAGTAACGCACTCGAGGGTCGTTTGGCTCTAAATCAAACGACTGGCATGTTCCTGGCAAGTTTAAAATTGAAAACGATGCCAAATTATATTTTTCTTCAAACCAAATATATACCTGGATACACTATACAGATCCCGAAAAGATTATTTGTGATTCCAATTACAAGTAACCTTTTAAAGACTCTAACGGATACAATGAACTTAAATATTTCCATTTTTTGGGGGAATTGTCATGTCTTTTAATGATAATTATTCAACTTTTCTTATTCAGTAGTCCATCAGTTGTCCTCGATTTCCAAGATATCAAATTAGTTATATTTGTTTTCAGTTATAATTTATACAATTAATTTAGTTTCAGAGACTTTGTACACAGAACGAAAAAAGGCTAAAAAGCTATTCAGGTGAAAATACTGGAGGTAATTTTGGCATGCAAAACATGAAGATCATCAAGGATAAAATTATAGATCAGTAATTTTCATTTATCCTTACTTTAATCTTCATTTTTTACATTTCGATATTACTCCGGAATTTTCACCTGAATCATTTTTTACCCTTTATTTTTTATGTGCATATAACGAAAGTGAAATGTAATGAAAGAGAAACATGAGTCCAGAGTTTCGTTTCAATTAACGTCAAGATTATCAGGGGCTGTAGAACAGCAAGTAAAGAGGCTGTTATCAAAGACGGTCCGCCATTTTGTATTTTATAGCAGAGTAAGGTCTCCCTGTAGTGTCGTTAGGTTCTACGATATGTTCTCTCGCGCTCGTATAGGTATATTGTACAACGTTGGGCGGGTGGTCGAAATGGTTGAAACAACACCGCGCAAGCGCCATCGAGGGTGGGACCACTATGGATTTTCGAGAGTAGATAACTATAGTCAGTTCCGGGGTGCTGGGCGTTGGATGGAATGGCAGACTACATATGTTTTAGGGACTTTATCCACTTTATCTACTTAAAATTCTAGGTCCCTCATTTATCAAAACATATTCCAGTTAAAAAAATATTTTCCCTCCCATAAAATATACCCAAATAATAGCCCTGTACTTCTCTCAATTTTAACTATCCAATTCTGGAAACCATAAAACTATCTTTGGTACGTTCTCCCTAAATTCCAAATTGTCATTTGTGAGACTTTGAATTTTGACATTGAAGTGTGAGTAATCTTTTAGAGATCAATGATTTTGATACAGATATGTAGATTATCTGAATTCATGATATACGCCTGTCTCTGTTCGTTGGAGAAAGGCTATTAGTTTCAAATCGAAGAACGCTAATTTACGTGCCTCGAAGTTGAACGCAACCATATGGTCAATTCTTTGGCACAGGATGTAGTATTACTGACCCACGAATCGTTTTCATTCAACACTGATGAATTCTATGAAATGCAGTTATATATTACAATACATGCATTTCCGCTCATGCCCTTTTCTCTCTCATTTTCTTGCGGTTTTGGCCATACCTTTTTGTGCGATTTTGAATGTGCAATGTGTTTATAAAAGCCTTTAGACCCATAAATTTGACATCTTTCGGTTGATGGTTCGTAACACCATTGTGTGTGGTATAATTTTTAACACAATTGGCTGTAGTGGTGCAGTTGTCTGTAACATATAATTTTGTGTAGTAGACACAATATTCTGTATCTGCATAACAATTTGCCTTGTATTGTCTATCAAAAATCCAATTGTTTTTCTTTTCGGTTATTTTCAAGAGAATTTATGAGAATTCGGAAAACCTTTGGAAGTAAAAACAATTCTGGTTAATATCCATTTTTGGCAATGATCCTCTGACAAAATTAGAACAAAAATAAGAGACGGGGGGGGGGGAGTAATCGAAGTCAAGAGTATACACATTATACTGTTGGAGATATCGTAGCGCCGCATGGCGTAGCAGTAGATCGAATTAAAGTCAGATTAGGATAGGGATCTCCGGAATGCCGTGGGCCTGACTGGAAACTCACTTAAAAAGTCGTTAACGGATATCGGAGGACGGAGAAGCTCAGAACTCAATGCCTGACCCTGGTCAACTCAATGGCGTGCGAGTTTTCGATCTTTGATTTCTAACGAGTTTACGATTCACAAAACCTTTCGACTTCATTCTAATGATCCTAATCAGAAATAAGGAATTTGATATGGAATGTTAAATTTTCGGGAAAACACGGGAAATAAGAGTAAAGTTTTATGACCGGAGAATTTTTAAAAATTGTAGTAGAAAACCCCCTCATGTCAATTCGATTAAATGTAAACATAAATTAATTAAAGATAACAAAAATATAAGTATAATATTTTAAAGTGAATTATAATTAATCATATGAAAAATAAAAGAATACACGATTTAGTAAATTTTCGATTGGGGTTTTATTATGGCCTACGCAGGTCAGAAAAAACCTGAAAACCATGGAAAAGTCAAAAAATTTTATTAGTCAGTGAATGTCAGAGATTTAAAAAAAAACTCAAAATATCAGGATATTTTGATAAGGGAAAATATTTAAATAACCATCAAGAATAATAACATGTTGACCGCAAAGCTTTGTTCATGGTCAGGTGAAAATTAGAATTTTCCAAAGGTCACGTAAAAATCGCTACAGATTCTTTAGAATTTATTTCTTCGCTTAACAAAGTTTCTTTTTTAGATTTCTGATATACAGTTACTTTCTTAGAGAAAACAAAATTTCCAAAATCTTATGAGTAACAGGGAATTTTTAAGAACAGTTTAAAGTTCAAGTATAGTTGAAATAGTATCGACGCAAAGCTTCATTTTTTAATTTACCAACTTTTCCCTGATATTTCCTAGATCAATAATATTTAAAGACTGAAATTTAAATTTGCTAAAGTTTACAATAAAAATTGATTATTTTTTTCTGTTGTTTATAGTTTCTCTTATAGAAATTCCCTGATTATTACATGCTTTTCCAAAATTCCTGACTTTTCCCGGATTTTTTCTAACTTGTCATGTTTTTTCGGGCTAGGGTCACCCTGAATAACTTATAAAATTGAAGATTCAAAGCTTGCTGGTTTGAAATTATCCAAGGTAAACTATGTATATTAAACTGCAAGACCCTATAGTTAATAATTTTTTAAATAATTATGAATCGTTAAAATTTAAGAGTGCTAAATTTTCAACTTTGCACATTAGAATTTTAATTGTGTTATTTTGTTTTTCATGTTTAACTCAAATTGCTAAATATTAAAAAGTATAAACCATAATTTGACAATTATCATTCTTAAGTCAATAAAATTAAAATAATTCAACTTTAAATTACACCCAACTCTCGGTTTCGTTACATTATTGGGGATTGCCTCGCACTGACCTTGTAACTAAATTAAGGGAATCGAAACGTAAACAGTCAGGGCCGCTGGAACCGTTTCCAATTGGCATATATAATATTGCTCAATATACTCGACTAAGTACTGGCGCATCCGAAGTGACCGACGCCAACCGCTCACTAGCTGCCCCTGAGAAACTGCGAGGGCCAGCTGATCTAGCATTACCTAAACAGCAGTGAAGTAACACACGGTTCTGAATTATTCCAATGCATTTAAAAAAAGTTTTAGGTTCACAATTCTACTTTAAAAAGTGTTCAGTTTTAAACTATGTGTAGAATATTTGCATTTTGAATGTTTTAAATTAAAATTATTTATTTTAGAACACTTTTTGAAACAGCTGCATTCTGATAGTTTATAAGCATTACATAGTATTTATTTTTCAACAGTGAAAATGACAACGTGGATTCAACTTTTGAACTTTCACGAGACAAAAATATATAAGCTGTCTATTGGTACCAGCAGATTACTTCACTCATTGACTACATATAACCAGCATAGAGTAAATTGTATTTTCATTTTAGACAGATTCACACTTTATGACATGAATATTCCGTTTACTTTAATTTTAAAATGTTTTATTTCTATAAACAGAGAAACCATTTGTGACAAACAAGATAACCACGATAAATCAATATTTTAAACTACCTGAATAGTGCAGCAATTCAGACTGTTCAAATTGCTTATGCAAAGAGACGGTTTTTATGAAACATAAATTTCACAGATCTTCAGAATCTGAATGTTCGAAATTCGTTGTCAAGGAGATTTTTTGGTTCCATATGCCTTTAAATAGAATCGTTTTTCGTATTACAATAAAAAGGTTGTAAGTCAGTAAGCTTGTTTTCCGCGTAGAAGTGATACATTTGGAATGTTTCAAACTTTTATTTTTAAGAGGTTTGAAACACTTTAAAATAACCGACGGCATCCGCTCCATAGTGAATCTCAATACGGGAAGAGTCCAGATGTGAAGCAGTTTTAAACGCGGATAGTACTCGAATGGGTGACCATTTGCGAGGTACTACCACCCGAGTAAAAATGCTTCAACTTGAGTTCGTCTCCAAGGCATCGATATTTGGCTGCATCTCAAAACTGAGTTGAGACATAAGCCTTCGTCTAACGTTTATGATCACGGGAGGGAAGGCAGCGTTTACTTGTCTCAAGAAGAGCCTCGTCTTGCCTGAGAGTCGAACCTTTTTCGACTCATAAATGAAATTAAATTTGTTGAATGAAAAATTTGCAATTAGGAAATTAGTTAATTTTTCATTAAAAAATTTAGATTCTGTGGGTCTGAATGAGTATAACCCTTAAAAATTTTTTTTAGAAAAATTAAAATTGGAACTTTCGGGAAGGATCTCCTAAGGCCGTTGGGAGTACGTCAAAACAAACAACATTTTCGGTATCCTCGTGAAACAAGTATAATACAAATGAAAATCTGCAAATGAATTGATTGGATATATATTGTATAAAAATATACAATATTGTTTAATCATTAACAAAGAAACTTGTCTCCAAGACATAAATTGAAATCTGGCTCCGTCTCAAAACTGAGACATGCTCAAGTCGACCCTTTCGACTTCAACATGTCTTGATTGGGCGCAATTCAAGTCCAAACCAAGTCGAAGAATTTTTTCTCGGGCAGGTTGTGTATTTGCTTTATTTTAACTAATGCCCAGTAGGAGATTTGACGCCAAGGATCAACCTTCTAACTGCGGACTAACGAAAAATCGGTGAAACTTGGAAGGTGGTTTCCTGCTGTATGCTTTCCCCTGGCCAAACTTCCAGGAAAATGCGAGTACTTCTAATCAATTCGAATGCAGACAAAATGTATACAGGTCCATAACCAGTGAAATAGAGTTGCCTGGCGTTATATGTGCTCATGCTAAAGGGCATTAATGATAATTTATAGCAGGGAAGTTGACCCGTGTATAGAACCTCTGTCACAGGGATTTCAAAATAAAAAGGCATCGTACAATACGTTTCTAGTCGCAGTGCTATGGGACTTGAATGTACCAGTCTAAGAAGACAATAATAATAATAATAATAATAATAACAATAAACCGGGTCTACCCGAGAAAAAGCTTTAAAAAAATAATAAAAAATAAACTCCACACTACAACTACACCATGCTCCTTATTTTGTACCTACAATAACATCGCAAAAGATTTCAAACATCGTATTAAATTAACTTATAACATCCTCATCTCATCAGTCACTTGACTTCGTCCGTGGCTATGATGAAAAACCGGGTTCATCAGAGAACAAGTTAAGAAACACAATAATAATAATAATAATTATCTTTCTCAAATCATCTCGCTCAAATTTCCCACCCTGGTTTACCTTCTAGGACAAAAGGAGTAGGAGTGGATGACGTACAAGTTCCAGTTGCATCGGGATTGGTTGCTTTAATGAACCATGCTCATCGTATCTTCCGGAGCCTACATCTTCTTAAACAATAAAACTTCAAAATAAAAAATGTTTAGCTTTGAAAGCTTGAATCTTGTAATTATAATGATCAGAAAATTTGTTTTTCAAACCAAAAATAGCCGGGAATTTTGTTCTTGCATTTTAGCGATCACCCTAAATCATATATAGTTTTAAAATCTCAGAAATATTTCCTATTGAAGAGATTTTTCATGGCATTCATAAGATGGAGAAGGCTTTTTAGTTTGAGTAGGAGTCACGTCCCTTAATTCGTGGCAACTTAGCGAAAAGAGCGACACAACGGCACGATCGTAGACGTTCGATTACCAGAGAAATCGGAGGTATCGCTGCGAAGAAATCGGATCTCAATCTGCGCAATTAAGGGAGATTCGCGAGGGTTTCCCGTGGACGTCCCACGCCTGGCTTTGTTTACGGCATAGCACATACCTACTGCACCTCGGTTCCTATCAACCATCTCCTTGGCTAACGCTGAAAACGACATCCGTACCTATGCACGTATAAGTGCACAATGCACATGCATTTACTTAAACGTGTTCTTAAGCGGGGTTCCAAAGTCTATAATTATTTTTCGGTAACGGGTGAAGTTTATTACATCTGCTGACTCCATCTAACCCTGGAAAAAGTACTATCTTCCCTTCAACAAACAACTCGGTTTTAGAACATACATTCGTGGAGATACAGTCACATCTACATTTGGTCAATTTTTTCTATACCTAATAAAAATAAAACAATTAAATGATTACAACAAAGGATCGTAGATATTAATAAAGCAATGCAAAGCTGTGAATCGATATATCTGTCATCCGTTGATTCTCCATCTCTTTTGCGCGAGTTCGCCAACGCAAGATATATCTTTCATCTTATTCGGACATGTTTTTCTGTCTCAGAAATCGGCTTCGTAATTTAGCAAATAGACAGCTCCCTCCATATTCGTGGCTAATGAGTAAAAAGATTTGCTCGATTGATGCCAGTTATGTATGTATATATAATTCGTATGAGTAAAAACCTGGCTTGGCAACTATATGGCCCGTTCAGTATTAATTAGCATCAAACGGAGACAAATTGTGACCAGTTAGTAAACATTAAAAACCCATTTTCATCAATTTTCATAAAACTTGAATACTTGGAGTCGCTAATTAGAGTAGAAAGTCGCTATAGTTATAAAATAAAGTTGATTAGGGAATTATACATCAGAAAAGATAAACATGAGTTTCTATGCAGCTGAAAGAGGTTTATGATAGTTTTAATAAAAGCTACATTGCAATACGAAAAATCAACAGAGAATACAAATTAGTGGAATGAAAAATTGATTTTTATTTGAATTTGAGGATGCTAAGATCAGAATTAAGATTTGTACCATTGACGAGTGTATATTAAGACTAAAAGTCTCGTAATTAATAACGTTTCAAGTTTATGTCGCCAGACATGCAACTTTGATTTTTATTAATGATCCGTGCACGTGAAACATGCCAGGTTTAGATAGACTAATGCAGCTCACCAATATACCTGTGAATGAACGTTTCTAAGAGATCTTGAGATGAAAAAGAAACTGTTTTGATTAAAGATCAGCCTTTTTCGGCAAAACATATTTTTAAATTTAAACTATAATCTTGTGTCATTGGCCATTGATCTGCGGTTAGCTACTACGTACTGGATATATAGAAGATCAATTTCGTAGATAAATTACAATTTGCTCCGCCGATTACGCATGATAGGAATGGACCTAATGTTCGTATATGCGATCTTTGTCGCGTGGCGGAACGTTCCTCATCTCATACTTAAATCTCTTTTCGACCCACTCATAAATTTTCTTGAAAGAGAATGGCTACCTGCACTAAAGACAAGGATCAACACAGTCTCAGTTGGCTGAATACGCGTGGCAATGAGCTGTACAATTTTTTTTCCAATTTTTTAATATGAATCGAAAATTTTAAACCACAAGCTCGTTATGTTCACGCAATTTACCCAAGATATTCAAAAAATAAGTATTGAAACCAAATTTAGATGACGCTGCTGAATCGAAACTTTTCACCCTTCCACCGTTTTTTGAAAAGGAAAGAAAGTTTTTTTCTAAAAAAATTGAGGAAAAAGAAAAAAACTTGTGCGAGCGACGATCCCAAAACCATTTATCGGGTGCTGGGCTCTCCCGCCTCCGTCGGTGAGAAATTAGTGCCCGCTTGCTTCTCGCTCACCTTCCTTCTCTACTACTCTTTAGGGCGAAGCTCGAAACGACGTATCTGTTCTGTCCTCTTATATAGATATACCCAAGTGCAGAACAAGGTGCCGGGCACTCGATCGTGTGGCTACCGTAAATGTAAATGTCCTACAGTCCGCATTAACATATGTCCCGCGGACTCATTAAGTGGAAAATTAATTATCTAATGGAATCGTTCGCCGTACTCAGCCACCTTCCGAATGTCTACTCCAACCGCTGCATAGGGTAGAGGGAAAAGTCAAGGGAGCGAGGATTTATCGCCTCAGACCGTAGACTTAGACATTGTACCACTCTAAATTTACATTGCAAACCGAATTCACCTTCTCCAGCATCTTTAGACGCAATGTGATAGCATCACGTGTTCTATATCTTTAATGTTTCTCCGATTCACTCCTTTGGGACAAGAAGAGCATATTAGTGAGCAAACTAATGACTGACGGAAGTTACCGCGTCATGCTATGATGAGTTATGTTGAAACATGGCTTCCTCTTTGTTTTATCTCAATTAGTACTTGTGTTGGATTAACGTGCAGTTTCAAATGCAGTAATGCATATAGATTATAGAATTAGATTTTTATCCATTCTTTCATATCAGTAATGTGGATTTAATTACCATTGAAGGATTCTGGAACTGGTTTTGAAAAAATAGAAGTTTGTCGTATTTTGTTCACTAGCTACCATTTTACAATGCTAAAAAAACCGACGCATGGTCCAAAACCGGATCTTTTCTCGGACTCATTCCACTCACAACTCTGAACATGATCACTAATCGTTTCAGTTGTAGGTACTAAATTCAGGATGATGTCATCTGGCATCAAAGCTAACTTGATGAGTCAATCCCAAATCTTCTGCAGCTCTTTCTCTTCAGGTTTAATTTTAATCTTCTGCGTTGACTTTATTATAAACACTATTGTTAGCACTTATGAGCAACACTTAACAGAATATGTACTTTATGAATCTTTCTGTGAGTGACTTCGAAGTTCTTTTTTTTCAGACCGTTGCAATTTCGACTGACCAATCCCTACCGCGTTCACGAATTTCGAGAGGCGGCGCCAATCGATGAATTATCATTCTGTCCCACGTGCGCGTATATACATCAATCAGTAAAAAAAGCGGGAAGAAGATTTCAGTGGCCGGGGAGCAATTATCCTAATGGATGCAAAGTCGCACCCTGCTTCCTGCACCCGAAATGGTAATGAGTCGATAGCACTGCATGCCAGGACCTTGTACCTGCACTTGGGCCCCATCCGAAAGGATCCTCTTGCGAACGTCTGTACCTTTGTATCACCCTATCACAACCTACTCTTTTCTTAGTCCCTTTATTCTTTTTATCCTACTTTGTATTCTCAACATCTCAGGTCCTTCCACTCCAGATCTAAATTCCAGGATCTTTCCAATTCAAATTTACCTTCTCTTTTGGGTTTGAGAAAAAAACATGTCTCAGCATCGCAATCAGCAGTCCACTCCAATTGGCTCTTACATATCATGTCTCCCCATATCTACATTGATCATAGTATAAATAAGAAAAGCAAGATTATCTACAAGAACTTCTGAATTTATATATTTGCATATCAATAGGTTAAACGCATTGAGGTTAAATGCCATATCGATGTCTGGCAAACCTGTTGGTAGTCAAGGCCAAGACAATATCTGACAGACTTTAAACGGCTTCGCACTTGTCACCTGACTGGGTTATCTGGGTTGTTCGTAGAAGCTGCTTGGGGTGCAACAGAGTCAAAGACATCAGAGGCACGACCTCTGGTACAAACCAGAGTAAGTATGTATGTACCTTTGTAGGTACCTGCTTCGCTTCTCGCGCAAGGCTTTAATATCCTGATCCTTCGCTCACGATTCGCTGGAATCCCAGTTAATTTACGGTCCTGGCTTACGTTTATGTGGGCAACAGTCAATGACGTTTGGGATAGTCTTATAAATTACGTTTAGGAAAATCCGCGTGAACGCACCTTTGTGGAGAGAATGTTTAATAATATTCTTTTTCACTTCCAAATAAATAATGAAACATGAATAATAGTAGATGGTGGGAATATAATAATTGTAAGATACTAATTTCATACTTACTTAACAATTGATGGTTGTAAACGAATTCTTAAAAATAGTATCAGACGTAGTCCACACGAGGAGAATGAGCGTACTGCGAAAACAAGGGTAAGACAAAGGCTTATGTACTCCGCAAGTGCATTGATTGAAACACAAGACACTGAAGGGTGCAACACACTCTGATATTTTGTACAAAAGATAGCTTTAACCTAGAGCCGAAACCAAAGAGCTGGGTAAGGTTTCAATGATGCCCTTCGAACGATTAAGGTTTGTAGTTAGATCAAATAAACTTGTTCCAAATTAATCAACTTTGGCAAAACGAAAGTAACACGCTGTACGTTGGAACTGCTATTCAATTAAAACTTCTGAATAATTAAGCTTTTTTATAAAAACAGAAATTATTAACCTTTTTATATAGATCAGTATTTAAAAAATCAGAAGGAAGTGGTCTTCGGATTATATCAAATCCACTGACATCAACTCCACAGTCAGAAATCTTCTATATTTTTTTTCACTTTATGTGCTATAACTATTTTCCATGACACAAATTTCAAACATTTGTTAACCAGCTCTGTTTGAAAATAAAGGTAAGGAAAATCCGAAGTATAAAAGGATCTATCTGAATAGGCTTTGTAACTGAAACCTTGGTAGTTTAATCGGTCTAGCTGGGGAAAATTCTACTAGGTCTTGATAAAGTATCAACAAAGTTTTTTCATTTATTGAATAGCATAAATGTCCTAAACTTGAGCAATTACGTTTTTAGTAATTATTTCCCGGTATTAATTCTGCAAAATAATTGTAATATAGAAGAAAGATATTATAAAGTCCAGAAAACATTGTTTGAGGAATTTGTTGCATCAGAGGCAAACTATTGGATCATGCGAAGCGTTCAAGTGTAAGAGCCGCGGTTAGCAGGCATCAGACTGAGTTTGTTGGATTCGGGATCAGAATAATCTTATTTGACAGCTAGCCTGATCAGCCTATCCTCGCTAGTCAGGGGTGGATAAACCACGCCCTGTACACTGAACATGGCTCTGATTCTTTATTTGTAAAAATTTATGAAAATCTATTGTCTGAGCTTCCCTAAAATGGTCACAAACTCTTAAAACCTTAATACCTCCATAAATTATCTGTTTCACATAAAAAAAGACTCCCAGTTTCAGCCAAATCTAAAATAATTCTGCAAAATATTTTTTAAATTTAACCCAAAAATTCACGAAAGGGAAACCAATTAGGAGTTTCATAAATGTCTTTACGAAAATATTATTCTCCTTCCGAATACTGCTAGAGATTTATTTGCAAAGAGAAAACTGTGTTTTTTCGCCAACAGCAGAAACATTCGTAGAACATTGCACAGCCCTGAGGTTATTTGAGTAGCTTGATCTAATTAGCATTCTCTAGGGTGGGTTTTGCCCTTGGTCTAACAATCCGCTCGCTTTTAAATCTGGGATAAGCTCCCGCTAATAGTATGCAAAAGCCGCTTTTTTACCAATGATTGCGACCAAAAATATTTTTCCACCAAACGCAACACGTGCGATTTTTATCTGCTTGTGTGGATAATTAAAAATTATACGACTTTCAGTTCCACATAAAAAACCGTGACAAAAGAATCGTCAGGTTGCGCCTGATCGAACAATGCAAAAAGTAAGTAAAAAGTAAAAGTAAAAAGTAAAGATTGTATGTGGATTTATGTTTATTTGAGGAAAGGATGTATTAAGACAGGGGTGTAAAGCGAGGGAAATTTTGGTCCCAAATACTCATTTGCCAGATGTTTCGTTTCCATTTGGTGAAAATTGAAAGGTTTGAACGTTGTAAAAGCAAGTTACGATAGGAATGATCAGGGGACAAAATAGAAATAGATTCTTGGGCGATTGGTCCTTTTAAAGACAATGACCTTTACAACACGCTTTCCGTATTCTTTGGAGCAGGATGACGGGCTCACGCGACCGTTAAAAAAAACCTGACCTAGCCTGCTTTCTCGCACGGGCCTGTTTGCACGACGCGCGTCACGCCATCGTGCGCGCGTGGCACCATCCGAGAACAACGGTCCTTTTTTCCTTGGCAACAAGTCTTTTCTTTTTTTCTCCTCTTCCTCTTCTCCTTCCTGTTCCTCTTCGTGCCTCGTATAACTATTGTTTCATTTTCGAACGATTTAATGAAATCCGGAACTTCCATGATCAGATCATCAAGTATTGACTTCAGTGAGAATAGATTTGAAATTGTCTTAATTCCAGTTTATATTATCTATTATTTCTATGTTACATTCGCTCTAATCATATCATATATTCTTCATATGCGATCTCTATTTCATGAGTAAACTCACAATTATTATATGGTTGCTCATAAAAGGAAGATGAGGTTCTTATCGCTGGTTCTGCTTTTTATTACCCTTATTGTGAGGTCGAAATAACTGTCATCGAGTCCTCTAAATGATGGAAAAATATATAGAAAAACCTATAATCGATTACGATGATCTCCCTATTCAAGGTAGAACTTAAGTTTTCCCCCGATTCAGATATTATGGGGATGTATAAAACCTGTACAGTATATAACAGCCGAAGACCTATTATTATTTGCGCTCCTCGCGGAAAAGTAAGCACAAAAAAACTTTAATACTTGGCAGTGGAGGTCTCGATAATATGCTATTAATAAAAACTTATTTTGTTACAAAATAGTTGCTTACACTGTGGGAAAGCTACTCTGCTTTAAAGCAAGTACTTTAACGGTGGTTTGTTTGAAGACCTTCTTCAAAGAAACCTTTTTTTGATACTGAGTCTCCAGTTCAACAGACAACGAACTCTTTGCATAAGTTTTTGGAAAAAATATAAGGAATTGAATAAGAATTCTGTGAAGATTCAGCAGAACCCTATCATTATTGCCCTAACATGATTTGATTTAATATTGGCTGAGTGTCATCACGTGTTATGGTAATTTCTACCAAGAATTTGCAATTCATGTTTGACTCGAGTTCAGTTAGAGATTGCAGCTATGCCAAATGAATGGCCAGGTTCAAAAGTGCAGTGTTCAGACCAGACGAATTCCTATACATATCAGCGTCGAACTATCTGCGGGAGCACTAAAAACAAAATAGGTCCGACGTCTGTGCCCCGAGGCCCTGCAGAAACGAGCGGCCAACAAGTTCGCGCGACTCGAGATATGCAGGACGGGTAGTGGGTACCTTTCAACTGAATGCCTGTCCATTCGTAAATACAAGAAACACATATAATCTTTTTCAATCAAACCGGAATCGAAAGCTAACAAAAGCTCTAGCTTTTTCTGAAGGGATTAAGTAATTCTTTAAATGACAATATTTTATATTATTTTATACTAGACTAACTGGGTGAATTAAAATTAGACAGTCTTTTACGGTTTTATTAAATTTATTATGACTTTATAGTATACCATATTCTTATAGAAATTTCATAGATACAAATTGAGACCAATTGATTATTCCACGCTTTAATGATTTAAACGACCATGGATGCATATTGTAGCTATTACTTTTGGCTACACAAGTTTTAACATTTCAAAATTGAAATTCTTTGATTATGTGATGGCTTTGATTTTGAATTTGAACTATATCTAATAATTAAATATAAAATTGTTAAGCTTTTTATAAACTTGTATGTCTTCACGCGATCTGAGTTTGAAATGATAATTCTAGGAGTACAATCTTGTGACATTCGCTTATGGTAGAACTCAAAATTGTTTAATTTCAAATGACATTAATTTTAGAAATTCTATGATTATGAAGATTCTATTTGATATAATTATACATTTTAAAAGTTTTTAGTTTCAAAGTTGTTTAATCCTGTAATATTTTATTGTTGCAAATTCACTACAAGAATTAGTACTAAACATGTACGCTAAAGTCGGGACATAAGTCGAGGCCCAGGACTTATTTTGATTGAAAGTTGCCGAAAGAAATCTCTTTGAAAGCTTAAAGTCTTCCGAATGCAATAATATGATCACTTTTATCCTAAACATTTTTTCATCAATACCTAGAGGGCCCACAAGTTCTCCAAAGAACAGAGTTTTTCGGCTTTCTTTTTGAAGCGTCGACTTTCACTTGTTCCCTAAAAGCAGTCGACGTCAGCAAAAATCTGAAAAAATTCGCAGATATTCTTTCAACATTCTTTAATGAAAGACATTTTTCAAAAATTTAATATATTCAATTATTTACTTTTTACGAGAATTTATTTGTAAATACTTTATCTTGAGAACGAACGAGGTTAAGAACCCTTTCAGTGACTTCTAAAGTGTAATTTCGTGATAAAGTGCATTGCAATAATTAAATTTATGGTCAAATCATTGTTAAAGAAATAACGTTTTGAACATTTTTGATTTTTTTCAGTGTTGACTCGAGGGCCGGCATAGCAGGACAAGTGGTTACAAAAATTACCCTTTCGATGACAATAGCAACTCCAGAAGCAACCCGACTCCGTTACTATTCTCATCGAAAGGATATTGATCATTTGAAAATTCGGCGCAAAAGCTTGTCTTTTATAGACGTTTCCCTGTACAGAATTATCAAAAACAATTTATATAGAGGTAACTGAATGCAGGTTAATATGAGTTTCAAGGAAGTATTTTATCTAATTTTTAAATTGTATTAAAGATATATGACAACCATTTGAAAAATTTTTATAACATTAAAATTCCCGAACTTTCATCTGGGAGTGCAATATTGTACTGTATTATAATACAATGGACTAATTCTGTAAAACAAAAAATTGTACGACATAATTTGAAGGTAGTGAAAAAAAGACATTAAAGATACTGCAATAATAATTTTTTAAATTTCCTGGTATGCATACATTTATATTCTTGAAGCTGATAGTGTTAAAAAAAATTATTTCATTAGCCGAGCTGTTCAATAAAGACAGAAAGAAAAAATGATCGGTAATTGTTTTCTAGATAGAAACGGGCTTCCTTTGAATGCTACAAATGTTATAGTATAAAGTATAGAGGTCAGTGGAGACCAGCCTACAGTAGATAATTATCATACGACAATAAATAATCATTAATTTAAAATACGAATGTATGTAAAATAATTCATTTAATGTATTTAAAAGTTAGACACGATACGTATTATCATATTAAAATTAATTAAAATTGATTATTATAGCTATATCTGTGTTTAATATTAATCATTATCTCCTGTGGGGTGCGTGGTCTTCCCTACATACTATTTTGTTACGCATTCTTTAGAAAGTAACGATAACGTAGAAATTAAATGACCTTTCAAGCACTAACTCCCAAGGTGTAAAGTTTTAATCCAAAAGCCGATGAAGAAGAAGTTGACAACTACACGTAACTACTACATTGCAAATTCTATGCACATTCAAATTTCAGATATTCCTATACGTACATTTGTAGATATAAATTTTTCCATTGTCTCGAGTAAAAATGCTTGAACTTGTTTTCGATTTGAATTACCCCACTTCAGCATGTCTCAGGAGACGGAACCAGACTTCAATTTATGTCTTGGAGACCCGTTTCTTAATCTTGAAGAAATATATTTAAATATACCTTGAGGCGAATTGTTCTGACTGTAAGAGGAAAGGTTTATAATTTCGAGTGTATACCTGTCCAAAAAAGGGTCATTCTTCCTTTCATAAAAGCTAATCGTTGTTAATAATTAAACAATCTTTTATATTTTTGTAAAATATATAT
>JAAAKG020132632.1:0-14441 GCA_010014905.2 Druon quercuslanigerum
TTTCGAATCAACTTTCCTGAATGCGAACTCAGTGCGATTTTTTTTTCACTGAGATAGAGCTACTTTTTCCCAAGTGTGAAGTCTTTATGTCCCGATATTAGATAACTAACAAAATCGGAATTTTTTTAGAATGAAAAAACATTCTGTAAAAATCGAAATCACCATTTAAATATAAAACGAAACTTTAAGCCCGAGCTGAATTGTATCTGAATGAGGAGCAACAACTTAGGATTTTAAAAAATTCCCACTTTCGAGAAACAGAATGTGGAAGTTTACAAAATCAAAGTGAGGGGAATCTAAAACTGGAACAGGCTCGGTTGCGAATAATGATAAAAAGTGCAATTTTTAGTTTAAACCAAATATAACAACTTACTTTTGAGATGTTGAGTTGCTAAGTTGAGAGATGACTTGGATTCGAAAAAGTTAAGGAAATCCAAATAAATTGTGGAAAAGTTTAGACATTTAAATTTGATTAGTGTTGAAAATCATCCTTAAATAGCAACTAAAACTCTATTTTTCAATTTTAAAAAATAACAAAAACTTTCTTCCGAGATATGGGGGAGTTGAATAAGAATAAAAAAGTTTTCATGCAAAAAAATTATCCTGTTCAGAGATAATAAAGTTTCAGTGTGACGGTGTATCTCTGTAGCCTACATGTTTTCGCTGAAAGATGTATAAAGAGAAGAAAGTTATATGTTTAGTTATGAATAATTAATAATATTTTATTGTTGATCTTAGGTTTTTTGACCAGATACGCATTAATTAATTTTAGATGTCAATTTTTGTTTTTGTCTACTGGTCTATATCAATATTATTAAAATATTGATAATTCTTAAGATAGAGACATTTTTGTCACAATCTTAAGATTTATCAATATTTTCATAATATTGATATAGACCAGTAGACAAAAACAAAATTTAACATCTAAAATTAATAATTAATAATAATTTTAAGGAATATCATTTCTCATTGCATGGTAAAACGTTAAGTAACAGAAACCTTGCAAAAGTGTTTTTTTGTGGTAAATGGAAATTTAAGAATAAGTTGTTCCTGAAAAAAATGGCAAATAGTTTTATTAAAGAGCTTTTTTTGATAAAAGAAGCGTTTTACTGTATTATTTTATCGATAAACTTTTAGAAAGGGAAATGTGACCCGAAAAAGGTATTAGAAAAAGTTAAGAGCTAAGGAAATGAAGCAAAAAGAAGGTGGGAGACGCTTACATACACTGTTAAAAATTTCTGTTGGAAACTTCCGCTACATGTATTGGAAGTTTATTTCAGAAACATAAGGTAACGCTACTGTAGATAATGTTGTGGTTTTCAATGCTGGCATTGGTATGTTACCTCATATGTATTGGAATTTTACAACACAATTAAAGGAATTCGTGGAATTCACAGAATTTAAGAAATTCAACGAATTCACAGAGTTCATAATACGCCCGGAATTCACAGATTTCGTGGTATTAGCGGAATTCATTGGTAGAAACAGTATACAAGGAGTACACGAGATTCAAAGAATTCACGGAATTCAAAGAATTTACGGAATCCAAAGAATTCATCGAATGCGCTGAATTTAACAAATTCAATTAATTCGCGGAATTTACGGAATTCGCGGAATTAAAAAAAGTCACGGAATTCAAAGACTTTACGGAATTCAAAGAATTTACGGAATTCAAAGAATCTACGGAATTCAAAGAATCTACGGAATTCAAAGAATTTACGGCATTCAAAGAATTTACGGAATTTAAAGAATTTAAGAAATTCATGGAATTCACTGAATTTAACGAAGTCAATTAATTCACAGAATTTAAGGAATTCACCGAATAAAAAAAAATCACGAAATTCAAAGAATTTACAAATTGCAAATAATTTAAGGAATTCATGAAATTCGCTGAATTTAAGGAATTCATTAAATTCTCTTAATTTGACAAATTCAATTAATTCACGGAATTCGCGGGATTCACGCAATTCAATCAATTAACCAGATTTAACTAATTCGTGAAATTCAAGGAAATTGTGAAATTCATGGAATTCGCGAAAATTAGGGAATTCATGAAATCACGGAACTCACGGAATGTATGAAGTTCATACACTTACACGAATTCCTTCAATTATATAAATTCCGTGAATTCTTTTATTTCCATGAATTTTCGAATTCGCCTAATTCGATGAATTCTATAAATTCTGCGAGTTGCATGAATTCGTCTAATACCATGAATTTCTTGAATGCCATTAAATTCTTGAATTCTATTAATTCCGTGAATTTCATGAATGCCATAAATTTCGCGAAGTCATTTAGTTCCATAAATTCCGCGAATTTCGTGATTTTCATGAATTCCACGAATCCCATTGATTTCTTGAATTCCTCCATTTCCACGAGTTTCGTGAATTTCGCGAATGTCATGAATTTCGGGAATTCCTTGAATTTGGTTAATTCCATGAATGCCGTGAATTCCATTCATTTCGTTATTTCCTTGACAATATATGTATTGCAATTTCGTCATTCTAATACCAGGTTTATAATTATTTTACCTTACATTTTTGAACAGTGTAGCTATCGGGGTTTTAATCATCATTTTTTTTATTTTACGACATTAAAAATAAGATATCGAAGAAATCCTTTGAACAAAATATGTATTCGATTTTTCAAGAGTTACTTATGTAAAAAGCCCATTTTCGGAAAAATGTTGGTTATCTAGTTCTGTACTGCAACTCTTCAGTTAATAAAATAAAAATGTTAGTCTTCAATACTGCATTTTGAAATTCCACTTACATGAACGTCATTACGTGTTAACACAAGCGTCCAATGTAACTCGACATTGTATGCATATACGAGTATAGATAAAGTATAAGGCAGTCAAGTACTTTTTATAAAACAATTAATGCTTGTCTAGAACTTTGCCAAAATTTGATATGAGATTCTAACCAAAAGTGGTACATCCTAGAATGGATGACTACAAGTAAAGTTTCGAGAACTCTTTTTCTCCGTCCAGCACAAGAAATAGTTCATTCCTACCCAAATAAAATCTTAGATTAATCTCTGGCGGAAAAAGTCTTGTTCAGGCTATTTTCAGGCTCTTTTTGAAATATGTAACCTCTAGAGATATAGCTTGAGAGATTTTGGTCCTTCCTTACGACAGCAACTATTGTAATCGAACTTGTGAGGATAACGAAATACGACATGAAATTAGAATATTTAAGGTCTCGTTAATATAAAACTTTTATAAATGATGTATTATGTAAATTATGTATTTATTTACCAGCACATATTTATAAGCGAAAACCTATATATTTATATCTATTATAGTTTACAAAAAACATAGAAAATATAATATACTTTCAATTTTCCATTGTCAATTTTAGATATGTGTAACTGTAAAAATGTATTGTTTCTAATTGTTTTAACACTAGAATTTCTAACTTGGAAATTTAAAACAAATATATTTTAGTTTTATAGCTCTCTAGGTAGGTGTTACTTACTCGGTGAGGAAGGGGTTATAGAATTTTTAGGTTTCTCGTGTTATTTATTTCAATACCACGTTCAGTACGCAACACTGTTCCGACCCAGGTTTCTGACCAATCTCTCTAGCAATCACCTCAAGTGAAGATCCTCACAAAGTCGTCATGTGAGGTTCCCCACTTGGGTCCATTATTATCCAAGCTCTTTTGTTTCATGCGTTATTCACTCTACTGACACTCTTTTTATTAACTATTTGCTGCCATACTCTTCTGTCCTGGCATACTTCTCTAGCTTTTTTCACGCCCATGCATTTTTTCATGTAAGCTCTCGTGTTTCTGTGGCTTTTTAGATCTCTTCTAACTAGTATCTCATTCACATATTCTAAGCATTCTTTCCGCGGTCTGCCTCTGGGCACTCTCTCAACATGTCCGAACCATCTCAACCGATTTTTGTCCATCAGAGTTTTCTCGCATATTATGCGCAAGAATCTTATGTCAATCGCGTTAATTTCATTCTTATCTTTTTCTTGATAGCTCCATGTCTCGCTGCCGTATAGTACAGTTGGTGCAAATATAGAATTATGTATTACCATTTTAGCTTTATTTGATATATTTTCATTTCTGATAAGAGGGCCTGCTCTACCAATAACCTTCTTACCTTCGTTTATGCGTCTATCTAACTCCTCATCTATCTTTTCATCCCAAGTAAATAAGCTACCAAGGTATACGAATTTATAAACTTGTTCAATTCTCTCATTATTTAATACAATGTTGCATATTCTTTTCTCACTCTTTCCTTCGAAGACCATACTTTTTGTTTTATTTACGTTAATTTTGAGGCCCATTCTCCCCATACTTGCATTCAGTTCATTCAACATTCTTTGCAAGTTTTCGATTGACTCTGGTATAACAACCGAACGCTAACCTACGTACCCTTACTGTTTCGATATCCACCTTCGATATAAATAGCCATGGAGACAGAACGCCTCCTTGTCTAACGCCTTGCATGATATCGAAAAAGTCACTCAATTTCCCATTTATCCTTACACTCGCTTTGCTACCCGTACATAATGCTTTTATAGCTTGTAGGAGATATCCATTTTCTCCGTATTCTTTCAGCACTTCTAAAAGTTTGCTTCTATCTACCTTCTCAAAAGCTTTTTCTACGTCAACAAATGCACAGAAAACTTTTTTTTCTACTCCCAAACTTCTTTCTGTGATTTGCCTTAAGCTAAATATTTGATCCGTCCATGTCCTTCCTGGCATAAACCCACTTTGGACTTCCCAAATCTTTTCTTCTGCTATTTTCATCACCCTACGAATAAGTATTTTTTAGTATATTTTACTCACGGTACTTAATAAGCTGATCCCTCTGTAATTATCCAAATCTTTTTTTCTGTTATTTTCATTACGCTACGAATAAATATACCATTTTCATCAGAGAAGGTAATTAATTTGTGTAAAATTTGATCCCCCAGTTTTTGTCAAATGTCCACGTTTTGAGACCCCCTGAATCCGAAAAACAGGTTTTTACGAATGTGTCTGTCTGTATGTATGTATTTCTTATTTATGTATGCCTGTATGTCTTTATGTATGTCTGTATGTCTGCATGTATGACAGACATGCATCTGTCTCTTTCCACGATAACATTGAAAAAATAATCTATTAGATTGGCCTTTAATATATTCTTGTAGTGTCCTAAACTAAAGATCAAGTACGTTAGCCCGCCATTTTGGATAAAAATTCAAAAAGTTAGCGCATTTTGGATATTTTTTAGACCACTTTTTTCAAAATTTACCAGAGATATAGCATGTACAAAATTCTAAAAAAACACACGAAAATGAACATTTTAAGCCAAATAACGCAGGACAAGAAAAAGGTAAGAGAAGAAAAATGTTGCTTTTTGAATACCCTACAAGATTTTCCTAAAAACTTTTTGAATTTTCTTGATAAATCGAAAATTCAAATTTTGACAGCATGAGAAATAATGGAAAATCCAAATTTACACTTTTTCGGCCCAACAATGCAAAATACGGTAAAAAATTATTAGACGAAAATTGTGCACTTTAAAAAGATCTATAAATTTTTTATTAATAACTTTTTGATATGATGCCTAGTTTTCGCTTTAATGGTGAAAAACATCATTAACAGTAAAAAAATCGACCCGCTGCGTGGGCACCTTCTCATTACAACTTTTGTCTTTTAATTTTTTTTTCGAATCGTGTGGGAGGTTTTGAAAAAATGTAGTTTTTGTATGTTTTTAATTCCATTTTTTCACGAATAAAACCATAAACAGAACTATCAAAAAATGATTCGTGACAAACTAATTCATTTTTACATTCTCATCAGAGAAATTATTAGATTTGTGTAAAATTGTACCCACCCAGTTTTTGTCAAATGTCCACGTTTTGAGAACCCCTGAATCCAAAAAAGAAGTTTTTACGAATTGGTCTGTCTGTATATATGTACGTATGTATGTATGGCTGTGTTCACGATAAATTTTGAAAAAATTAATCTGATAGATTGGCCTTTTGTACACTCTTTTACTATCCTAAACTAAAGGTCAATTTTGTTAGCCAGCCATTTCCAAAAAGAAGAACAATTTATCCTAATTACTTTTTTTGACAAAACCAAAAATTCACCATAGTAGCATCTGTGGTTCCAGAGGTAGACCGAAGAAAGTATGATTGGAATACGTGAGTGAGAATCTAAAGGAAGGGATAGAAGGAGTTGTAGAAACACAAGAGCTTACATTAAACGATTTATGGATGTAAATGAAGCAAAAGATGTATGCTGGGATAGGGATGTTAGACGACAATTATTTATAAGAATATGAGGAATGCCTAAAGCAGAATATTTTGGATAATAGTGTCTCTGCGTGAAGGTATTTGCTTAGTAGATTAACATCATGGATTTATAAAGCTCTTTACATGAGGTGATTGCTAGAGATATTTCATCCACCTGTGTTGGATTGGAGCAACTTGGTGGGACGAGTGTGTCCTTTGAATGAAGAAAACGCTATGACTTCTAGATCGATCTTAAGCATATTCCTTCTCTTGCACATCCCTTGCTTCACATTACCACATAAATTGTATGTTTCCATCTCCCAGTAAGTAAGTTATGCTTAATGGTGTAATAAATAATAATAATAATAATAATAATAATAATAACCATGTATAATAAAACTTTTTTCATTGAAATCAATTATTCTAATAGGTAATTTCCAAAATGAAACTGCGATTGGCTATTTTGATTTCAAATATCTCCTAAAGTGCACGTACATGTTTAGCTGCTTATAAAATACTCGAAATAATGAATTACTTTATATACGTGAAATTAATGTTAAGTTATTAACTCGAAAACCTTAATAATTTAATATTTTTAACTTTTCGAGTTTATGGAATGTTCTAGAATTAATGTTGAATAACTACAATTCAAAAAAATTAATTGGATGCAATTAAGGTTAATCGAAACTTTTCAATAAATTACTATTGACTGACATATCAAAATTACATTCAATTCAACGGGAACACTGTAAATTAGCGTTTACCAAGATGTCGTAATTAAAGTTTACAACTCTCAATCAATTTCAATGGAATCTTCTTTTTCTCTTAATTGCCAATTCTCTAAATTTTTAATTAATAAATAAAAAGTATATATCTATTATATACAGAATTTATCTAACGGGTGTATATATTAAGCACCCTTATATGAAGTGTTCTTTTTCACGACGGAGTCTTGTGCGTTATGTTTACTTCCACGACTGACTCTTATGTGTAGTACGTATCTCCACATCACTAAATATAAAATATTCTAAAATATATAATTAACTTCAGTTATAAGCAATTTCCTTAAATGTGAAGCACTACAAAACTCAGTTTTATTTCCAATCGACAGAATATTGAGTGAATTGTTCGGGAAAGAAATGTTACTTTTAATGGCATAAACGTCTCACATCTAATTTTAGGAAAGATACAATACAAATTATAAAATAGTATATACGTACAGTTGTAGACTTGCATGTTGATGGCGGTAGGAGAAAGAGTAGGTGAGAAGTTTTTGCGGATTTTGTGTGGAAGGTGTTAGTAGAGTGTGAGGATGGAAGGCTAAAAGGTGAGTAGAGTTGTGAGGGATGAATTGGGGTGTTAAAAACTAATTTTCATTGTAATTGTAGGGTGCAATTTAGCTAATAAGGGAAAGTGAGGTTAGGGTGGCAAGGGAGCAGGGTAGTTTTGTGGACAGGAGATTGTTTCTTCATTGTGGGCAAATGTGGCTTTAGTAGTACGGGGGGATGTTAGGGAAGAGTAAAGGGTGTCTGTAGGGACTGTGAGCGAAACCGGCGTTGAGACACATTTGTTGGCTGCAGTAGCTACTTCTTTGCATGGATAGGTCACAGTTATCGACCGAAGAGCGAGAGTACTGGCAGTGCATGTAATGAACTCCAAGCGGACGATATTACCAGCAGGCCACGACATCCAGCTGGGCGTGGTCCAGTGTCAAGTAACGCATCAGGGAAAGGGAAAGATCGGAACGAAGGAAACGCCAAAGCAAGGGAGAGAGCGTCTAGCGCGAGTGAAGGGGAGGATCTCTTGAAGAGAAAAAGAGACAGCAAAGATAGCCTGCAGAAAAACGCGCTAGAGAGTCCCTTTAAAAAGAGCATACGGACACGTAGGTCACCTCCCATAAAAATGGCGGGGCAGAGAGAGAAGGAGGCTTTAGGGGTGCTGATAGGCGAGGTCAGTGGGTTGAGGGAGGACGTAAGGGGGGCGATAGAGCAGATGGAAGGCATGAGAGAGGAACTAAGGGTAAGAGGTGAGAGATGGGAAAAGGAGGTAAAAGAACTGAAAAGAGAAGTGGCGCCCGTAAAGAAGGAAAAAGATGATAAAATGAAGCGGATGGAAGAAGAGATTCGGGAGTGGAAGGAAAAGGCGGAACAAATGCTTGAGAAGATGGAGGGCAGGTCAGAAAGGGAATTAGCTAACAGGGGGGAGGGCGAGAAGCGAGGTACTTCGGAGAGGGCGGAGAACATGATAGAAGAGAAAGTAGGAGAGCGTAGGAATGAAAAGAAGGAGAGAGCGGATGGGGAAAGAATAAGGCACAGGGTGGGTACAGGGTGGGCACAGAATGGGTTAAAGGCAAGATAGGGAAAGTTAGGATGGAAGGGAGAAAGGAGAATAAAGTGGTGGTTGTGGAATTGGAGAGCTGGCAAAGAAAATTAGGGGTAATGCGGAACAAAAATAGGATAAAGGACAAGAAGGTTTTCATCGATCAAGACTTAACGAGGAAGAAAAGGGATGTGCAGAGTATGCTAAACCACATGGCTGTGAAGGGGAGGATAAAGGAAGAGTGGCAAAGGTAGGGTACCAGAAAATAAAAATAGAGGAGAAAATGTGGGTGTAGGGGCAGGGGTAAAGAAAAAAGATGAGGATTTATGGAGGTATATCCAGGAATTTGATGTAGTGGGATTTATAGAGACGTGGGTAGAGAGAAAGAAATAGGATAGTGTAGAGCCTAAGCTGCTAAGAGGGTATAGTTGGAGGTTACAGGAGGCGGTCAGAGTAAAGAGGAAAGGAAGGGCGAATAAGGGAATTAAAACAAGGGTTAGGGATGGATTAGAGAAAGAAGTCTATAGAGAGCGAGAGGGACAGGGCGCGCAAATGAGGGCAGTGAAGATAGGAGGGGTAATATACCATTTTATGACTGTTTACAGTAGGGATAAGATGAAAAGGGTTAAAGAAAGGGTGGAAGACGTACTAGGAGAGAGGGATGAGGGTATGGTAATACTGGAGTGGGGGATTTAATGCGAGAATTGGGGCAAGGAGGTCTGTACCGAGAAGGGGAGAGCTTCGAAAGGAAATAGAAGGATAAGTTTATAAATAAAGAGGGGGAGATTCTAAGAGTCTGGATGGAGGACAGAGGATGGGCTGTGGCGAATGGTATGGTAACAGGGGACGAAGAGGGAGAATACACGTATGAGAGTAAGATGGGGGTATCTGTGATAGACTATCTGATAATGAATATGCAAGGGTGGGAGGAGATAGAGAAATTCGCAGTGAAAGGGAGGGTGGAATCGGACCAATATTTAATAAGTTTGTGCATAAAGGGGGAGGTTGGCGGAAGGCAGGGTGGGGAAGAAGGGTTGTTAGGAGAAAGGGTGTCATGGACGAGGGAAGCAATAGAGAAGTATCAGGAGCAGTTAAGAAACGTAAGTTTTAAGGGGCAGTTGGTGGAAGAGATATAAGAGGATCTGAAAGATAAAGTAAAAGGGTGTGTGCAAAAGAAGGTATTTAGAAAGCAGAAGAAAGGAATGGTGAAGCCGTGGTGAGATAGGGAATGTGAAATTATAAAGAGAAAGGTGAAAAGAAAGTATAGGAAGTGGAAGGAAGGAAATTCGAAAAGGGAGCAGTACGTAGAAATAAGGAAGGTGTTTAGGGTAATGTGTAAGAAGAAAGAGAGGAAAAGAAAAAAGAGCTGGAAGAGGAGTTGAGAAATTTTAAGACAGAAGGGGACGTTTGGAAGATAATTAATAGGTTTAGAAAACGCAGCGTAGGGATAAGTGAGAAGATAGGGAGTGACGAATGGTGGGAATTTTTTAAAGATTCATTTCAGGGATCAGACACATGGACGAGAGATGAGGGGATTAGAAGAACAAGTGAGGTAGATGGACAGGAGCTGAATGAAGAGGACATAGAGAGGCAGATAAGGAAGTTAAAAAGGTCTTAGCTAGCAGGGCTGGATGGGGTAGAAAACAAAGCATAGCTGTTTAGCGCACAAGAGGTTAGGGCGAGGCTAAAGGAGGTAGTGAGAAAAGTATGGCGAGGAGAGGGATTCCTAAAAGGGTAGAGAGAAGGGGTGATCGTACAACTGTACAAAAAAAGGGGATAGGGAGAGGCAGGAAAATTATAGAGGAATTACGCTAATGAATACGGCGTGCAAAATATACGCGATGGTGCTGGCAGGTAGGCTGCGGAAGGATGTTGAGGGGAAAGGCATACTGCCGGAATTGCAGGTGGCCTTCAGGGAGGGAAGGAGTACCATTGACAATATTTACGTTTTGCAGCACGTGGTGGATAGAGAACTAGTCCAAAAGGGTGCCAAAGTGTACGCGTTTTTTGTCGATCTAAAAGACGCGTTTCCTCCGTTGGATAGGGAAGATTGTGCGAGGCAATGAAAGATAGGGGAGTGAAGAGAGGCCTGATCGAGAGGGTGAGGGAAGTGTATGAGGAGACGAAAGATAGGGTTAGAGAAGGGGAGGGAATCTCGGCAGGTTTCTGGATGGATAGCGGGTTGAGGCAGGGGTGCCCGCTTAGCCCAACGCTTTTTGCAATTTTAATCGCAGGTATAGAAAGCAAACCAGCGGCCGAAGTGGTAGGAGGAGTTCGGGTAGGAGAGGTGAGGATATGGTCACTCACATATGGAGATGACATAATGCTGCTAGAAAAGAGCGAAGAGGCTTTAAAGGAGATGATGAAAAGGTTGCGAAGATACTTAGACAAAAATAAGTTAAAGTTAAATGCGGATAAGTCGACGGTTATAATGTGCAGAAAAGAAGGGGGAGAGATAAGGGAGGAGAGTGGAAGTGGAAGGGAAAAGCGGTATAGAAGGTGAAAGAGTTTGTGTACCTGAGCTTCCTGTTTCAAAGGAATGGGGGAGTGGATGGGCTTATAAAAGAGAGAGTGAGAAGGGCAAATGTAGTGAAGAGACAAGTGTGGGGACTGGGAAAGAGGTTGTTTGCAAATGATTTTGTAAAGATAATGAAATTGTTTGATTCGCTAGTGCTGAGTGTCTTATTTTACAGAGTGGAGGTGTGGGGGTGGAAGGTAAGTGAGGAGGTAAATAGGATATAGGAGAGGTATGTAAAGTGGACACTGGGGTTAGCAAGGAATACGCCGAACTATATTGTCAGGAGGGACACAGGAAGAACGAGTTTAGGGATTATAACGGAAACCGAGCGTGTAAATATGAGGAGAAATTTTTGGAAGAGAGGGGAAGTAAGCTGGTTCAGGAATGTTGGTGGAAGAAGGATAACAGACGTAGTGGTGGGAGGATGGAGGTGCAAAGTGAAAGGTATTTTAGAACGAATGTATTGCAGATAGATGAAGTGAGAAGGATGCATGAGGAAGGCAGGAATGCATATGAATTGGTTAAAAGGAATAGCATGGAGAGAGAGGAGGATGCAGGAGAGGAGAGAATAAGAGAGTCAAGGTTTAATGGGAACTATGTGTGAATTATGCTAAGGGAGAGAGCGCGATATTTGTGTGAGAAAGGTGAGCAAGGAAGTCAGAAACTTATAGCGAGAATGAGGTGGGGATGCATGGAAAGTTATAATAGGTTTTGGCTTTCTGCAGAGAAGAGAATGTGCGAGGCATGGGTCAAGGAGGTGTTGGGTAAGATAGAGAAGAAGAGAAAAAAGAAGGAAGAGGAATGGAGAAGGAAAGATTGTATATAGGAGAGGAAGTAGATTTAAGAAGATTGTACAGATTGTAAATAGAAGATAAGGATTAACGATTAGCTGCGGAGGCAGAGGTTGGCAAGGCGAGGCAAAGCGAGAAAATAGCGACATGCGTGCGAGACGAGAAAGTAGCGAGGAAGGCAAGGTCGGCTTAGAGATAATGTGTGGAGGGATGTTAGTTTTAAAGGGTTAGTTGTAAGAAAATTCTGTAAAAATGGAAGTGTTAGCAAGTCAATTTTTAAGGCCAGCTGGCTGAAAAATAAACGTTTATCCATCTAAGTCCAGTTGTCTATACTATTATTCGCTTACTAAGTTGGTTAATAAGTAAAGAAACTCAGTCTCGGGAATCTTACTGAAGTTAAAATAGGGCATTTTTTCACAAAATCTGATATGAATTAGCTCGAATTAACTTTTTTTCTAAGCATTTGCGTGCATGAATTACATATGGAAATAAGTTTAAAATATTTCTTTTAATATTGAATATTTGGCAAAAGTCTCCAAAAGAATTACCTTGATTTTTTTGCTGTTAGTTTTAAGTTTATACACCATTATATGAAGTGCCATTCATTATACTAATTTTGCATTAGTCTATGTCTCTCCGTAACTCAGAGATGTTTCTACTATTTAGAAAAAGTAAGAACTGGTCAGGGAATCAATTTTAATCAATTAAAAGGTATTTTACCTTTTTTCTGGCAGTTTGTTAATAATTAGAGAATAAAAATGGGATTGGTATATATTATAAATACAGATTGAAAACTCCATCACAATAAGCTAATTTTCCAAAGATTTTTTTTCAAATTGTGAATATAGATTTCCTTGAGTACTCTATAATGGTCTGTGCAATTAAAAAGAGGCTGATTATTCCGAAGTTCAGATAATTGAAATTGGAATTCGCACCGTATACACATAAGCCCTATCACTGAGTATCAAAAATGCTACACGGTTTATCTTAGCTGCTAAACTTGTCTGACGATATTTTAAAAGACTGAGATAACATAGAAGAACACAACACAAAGGATCTGTAAAAATGGCAGAATATTCTGCTATCTTGTTGATGAAGGAGAGCTCTGAAAGTATTAAACAGAGAGATCCGAGATTTTACATGCATTAAGTTGATCGAAGTGAAGTTGGATCGTATCCAGTGGGCTTGTATTAATTCTTTATATGTATATAGCAGTTTGTATGCATTTATGCTGATAATACCTTAATACGAATATATGAAACTGACAACTATATTGAGGTCATTTGAAGTTGGAACCTAAGTAACCAATAAAATTACACGAATTAGAAAAAAACAATCACAGTGGTGCTAACGAACCGCGATTTTTTAAACTTCTCAGACGTAGATAACATGTAGATTGATAAATAAAAAGACCATGTGTGGCTGCGTTTGTGTGTGTGTTGAATGTCTCCTTTTACGACCGATTCTTATGTGAAGTTGGTATTTCTATGACACATTAATATATGTATGTACAAAGCAAAATTCCTTTATTTATAGATCTATTGTACGAAGAGGAGTGTTAGGCAAAAACTATTCCCCTTCTGTTATTCTTCACTTATTATATAAATTATTAATTTATATTTATTTATAAAATCACTTTTTACGTATATTTCAACATTCATATTATATATGATTCAGAAGGTAAATATAATTATTTTGTCCATTCTAACGTATTTATTTATTTATCCGAGATTTAATAAATTTATCTTAATTTTAAACTTTTGAAGAAAGATTTTAGGTATCCGAAATCATTGAAACACGTCGATTCTGAACTTTATAATAATTCGACAATACTTTAAGATCCTATAATAAATTCGAAAATCCGGATTGAATTTCATCAATAAAAATCTTTTCAATTTTAGAAGGAGTCGCTTTAAATGTAGGAATTTATTAAATACGAATTTTGACGTTTGCAAATATATAAAATCTCCCTTAAAAATTCGTCAACTACGTGCTTTAGTGCACCATAACTTAATGCTCCCTAACTCAAGGAAATTTCAGAAGAACAAGGTCTGATGAGATACCTGATTATAAAGTAAATTTACGTACATATAGTGATAAATAGAAGCCGTCAAGAATCATTAAAATATTTAGAAATCTTTAGAACTTCTAACGACTTGTCACTTTTTCTGAATTTTTTTAGTAATGTTTTTTTAAGATACGGGTAAACATTATTTTAATGAGTTAAATAAGTAACATTACGGAAAGTTCTACATATGCGAGTCGGGTGGTGAAGTAACGGTACCACATATGACTTTGACGCGAAACGTAAGTATATAAGAGTATTTCAAAGTCATGGGACAAGTATATTTCAAGGAACAAAGCAGTGCGTCAAAAAGCTGCCTAATTACTAAAATCTCGCTTACGAGAAAAAAAACAAAAGTGAATTAAATTTATATGAATTTATAATATAAGGATACTTTTATATATATATATATATATATATATATATATATATATATATATATATATATATATATGGAGAAAAGTACACTGTAAGATATACTCGGAAAAGTGATGAAATATTACT
>JAAAKG020132633.1:0-14440 GCA_010014905.2 Druon quercuslanigerum
AAAATTTTATAACCCCTTCCTCACACTACTCCCCTCCCTACCGAGTGAGTCACGCATACCCCGAAAGGGAAACGGCTCAATGGTGTAATAATAATAATAATACACAAAAACTAAAACACAAAAAAACGTTTAGAAACTTATAGAAAACTTACCATTTTTTCTTCATTAATATATATCTTCCCTTTATCACTAATTTATAAAGGACTCTAGCAAATTGAATGCGATCTGTAACCAAACAAAATACTACAATTAGCATCCAGTTCATATCAGCTCAAAGAGTGCACAGGCCGCGTTCCCCCGCCTGATACAATATTTTTATCAAAGAAAGGAAATCTGCCCAATTGGCGGGAATATTCTGATCACGCAGCTAGCTTTGCTTGCAAGTTTGCAAATCCTAGCCTTAATAACACGACACGTTACAGGGGCTTGTAAAATGTCCTTCATCTCTAACGGTTTATGCGATATTTAATATAATATAAAAATATATAATAATCATAAAAATAATAATATAACAATTATCCGTTTTAGAAAGCGAAGATTACATATTATATTGGGATGTTACTATTGAAACGGATCATTACATCCGGGCCAATTGACCTGAAATCGTGATGCGAGAAAAAAAAGGTGACAAAGTCTACATCATCGACATTGCTTGTCCACTTAACCGAAATTTACAGTTAACCTATAAAACCAAGATTCACAAGTATAGCGAGTTAAGGCATGAAGTAAAGACGATATGGAGGAATATGAATCATACATCTATTCATCCCCTTGTGATTTCGGCTGCAGGCATTGTGCGAACAAGATGCACTGAACATCTTGAACATTTAGCAGTCAGTAGAGTATTGGCAGCAGCTCAGAAGGCGATTTTATTAAACACCAGTCGCATTGTAAGAAACTTTTTTGACCACCAGGAAGCAAGCGACTAAAAACCTGTAGAGTGGCAGATGGTAGCTCTAAGAAAGCATCCAGAGATGAGTGTTGTCACCTCCAACGCTCGCGGCCACTCGTAAATGTATACCTACAGCATCATCACAGGATATTTCAAGCATCGTATTAGATTAACTAGTAAAATCCTGATCTCATCAGTCACTTGATGAGTCCGTGGCTTTGATGTATAACCGGGTTCAACTCGGTGGCTCAGTTTGTTAGACGCTCGAACTTCACCTCAGAAGTCCGGGGTTAGATCCCTGAGCCGGTACCTCTGGAAATTTTTCTATGTACCTTTATGGAGGTTCTGGTGCTTCGAAAGCCACCTTAAGCTGTAGGTCCCCCCATCGTGCACTTCTCTGCAATACAGTTCGTCACTGATGGAATAAAAACCAGGCTTCATCCAATATGTCTGGGCACACTGCTCTCATCAGATTACTTGATTGCATTACAAAAATGCGCCCGTGACTGATGATACAAACCGGGACAGCCCCTTGCAAACTATTCCAAAACTTTAAAAATCCAACTGTAAAGCCAAAAATGCCTTAGAAATACATATAATAAGATCTTCAACTCATAGGTACAAATACCATTCAACATCTTGGTAATGGAGAAACATATTCACATCTTGGAATACCACATGCGGAAACCCAAGATGTGCGTGTGTTAAAAACGGCCCTTGAAAAAAGGTCTTGCAAAATTGTCAGAAAAATTTGGGCTTACGAATTATCTGGGAAGACTACGATCCAGGCGACCCATATTTTGTCCGCTCCTATATTGCATTACACGTTTAGTGCAGTAAAATGGAACGTCGATGATTTGAAGCAACTTGACCGAAGCACACGCAAGATAATGAAAATCCATCAAAGTCATCGTCCTAGATTTTCTGTACCTCATATATACCTCCGTCGAGATAAAGACGGTAGAGCTTTGCTGAACTTACAGTGTCTTCATCGAAGAACGGTTCTAGCTACAGCCGCTCAGTTCTAAATAGCACAGATTCGGTAATGCGACTCCTACACCAACATGAAGTCGTCAATATTGCGGCGTTTCTCTACGGAGCCGCAGATTGGGCCGCAGAGAATAACCCCCTTCATACTAAATTCTACAGCATTATATGTAGAGATGAGATTTCAATGGGTCTATTCAAACTGTTTCTCAAATCTGCTGGATTAAGATCGGAGACTGAGGGATTTCTTTTTGCCTGTCAAGAGGTGTTATAGACACTTTAGTTTACCATGAGCGTATAATGAATGTACTTGTAGACGATACCAACTTCCGAGCGTGCAAGCAAGAGCCAAAAACTATTGGGCATGTTCTTAGTGGATGCATGTTCTTAGTGGTACATAGATAAACACAATGCGGATCTAAAAGTGTTTTAGTGCCATACGCCGAGGGGGAACTGGAGTCCGTTGTAGAGAATGATCAGTGTAAGATCTACTGGTATTTCTCGTTTTTCACCACTCAAAGTATCAGCGCTACAAACCCTGACATTGTCCAAGATCTAAATACCAAGATTAGTTACGTAATTGAATTCTCGGCACCAGCCGATGGTAATTTCACGACAAAGGAGGAAGAAAAGTGCCGAAATTGGCTGCCGTTGAGGTATAAATGCTTAACTTCTCAGCCAACTCAACAAAATTCCCGCTTGCCAGCATCAATGCGCAGATTGTACAAAGGTTGGTACTCTAAAAAGCATCAAGAGGTGAAACCTTTAACTCCAACTGTGCCGTCTGCCCCGTAAGGTTATCCGCGGCTGGAGACCGCAATCTAAGGGACAGTGTTCTACGAATAATCTTGCGTAAATTTTCCGCTCTTGCTTACCTTCTAGGACAGATATATAACATCATACAATATAACACAACACAACAATACAATATCTCAAAAACTTTAAACATCGTAGTCAATTATCGTATAAAATCCTCATCTCGTGCATATATATATATATGCTCCCGGTCAAAGAGTATAGACCACCATGAGCCGAAAGTGATCCAAATAAAAAGTTTTATATCTCTCAAAAATTCATATATTTAAAAAAATCCAAGGTTCTCTTAAAGTTCAAGCCAACAGCTTTAAATTGCAATTAGATTTATATAAAAAATATATTTTTTTATAGTAGAAAAATAATTTTTTTCCATTTGTTTGCTCACCAAAAACGTATAATTTTTAAAGAAACTTGTAGAACTAAAAGCATCCAAATAAAAAAAATGTTTGTTTTTAGATATAGAATAATTATTTATCAAAAAATAATTTTTGGAGAATTTTTTGTATTTCTTTGCATTTCTTCTTAATTCAGTATTATCTAACTTTTATGGGTCAAAGAATATAGTTATCAGATGTTTATCTATATTATTTTATGTGTAACAGTTAAAAAATTCAAATAAAAAAATGGTAAAAAATTAATAAAAAAACTTCCTCCAAAATCCGGACATTAATAACGGTGATGTGAACAGCGAAATCGCCGAAAAACTTCAGCAGCTTGAAAGAAGTTTTTCTCATGCTTTACGACATTTCAGAAATGTAGAACAAACAAGAATGCATTCTTTGCCCCAGATGAACATCACAAATTATCTGCGTGAACAAAAAGCACTCTTGAACAGCAAAGTTTTACCTAAACATTTGAACGCAAAACAAACTGCATTAGAGGTGTAAACTCTTGTATACTGTGCAGCTGTGCCATGCGTTAAAACGTTGGGCCGCAGAACTAACCTACAAATGCAGTCTTTTCTATAGGAAGGGATCGAGTATTTTGTTCATGGACGACTAAGGATAACTAGATTATTACGCTTTCTGACAGGTATATTTCAAGGAGACTCCTGCAGTACACTATGGTTCTGTTTAGCGTTGAACCCATTGAGCAAAGCACTAAAGAGCATATGTCATGGGTTCAGAATACACGATAATAAAGTTGATCGCCAAGTGAGCCATCTTCCATAAATGGATGATCTGAAGCTATACGCTCGTTCAGGTCAGCAGCTGCAGCAAATTTTCAATGTCAAAAAGCAGTTTTCCAATGATATCCACATGGAGCTCGGACTAGATAAATGCACAAAAGTGCATTTAACCAGGTGCGACTTCGGGACCGCAGAGCAAGAGAACGAATTCGAAAATGACATCGATACCATGGCTGAGGGCGAGTCATTAAATATCTAGGTATTCTTAAATGGTGATTGAAAATTTTTTTTTACCACGAAATAGAGTAAATGGGCCTAATAGATATCCTCAGAGAAGGCCTTGCATATCAGGGCCTAAGACATAGAGGAATTAGAAACGCAATGGAGACAGAAAGCCATCCACGGTGAGCACCCCGAAACATTTGCTCAAAATGAAGTTTTAGAAAACGAAGATAGCATCTGATTTTCAAATGTTACTATTTGACATCCTGATGGGGAAAAAAACGGTGGAAGAGTCTTCATCATCGAAATTGCTTGCCCACTTAACTGAAATTTGCAGATGGTAGCTTTAAGAAGGCTTCTAGAGGCGAATCTTTTCACCTCCAACATTTGCGACCGCTGTTTAGGTATAAAAGCGGTAAAAGGCATACTCCAAATTACAACATCCTCCTAATTTTGTACCTAAAACATCATCGCAAAAGATTTCAACCATCGCATTAAATTAACTTATAACATCCTCATCTTATCAGTAACTTAACTTAGGCCGTGGCTATGACGAAAAACTGAATTGACCGCAGAAAAGTTTGAAACAAAATTTGAATGATTGGTCTCAGTCGTTGGCTCTCCAGTATAAATTTTATATCCCTATAGAACCCTCCAGGATGAATGTTTGGAGACTGAGCCGCCACGTGGAGATCCTTCGTCCCGTTAATACAGTTAAATAAGGTGTTAAATGTTGTTGGTCTACTGGTCTTTTGAGCAACATCAATATATATATATATGTGTACATAGATCAGTAGAGCAACACAATTTTAAAACCTTCTTTAAGCCAATTAGCTGGTCAGCATCTAAAAACAACGTCGAATCTTACAACACCATTGAAAGACAAATAAAACAATAGAACATAGCAACTATACAAATTGGTTTCTACAAAGGATTGGAAATGGAACGATATTTAACAAATTGAGAGTTTAGAGTAAAGCTATACATTTTTGTACGTCTAAAAAATCTAAGATTTTCTCGCCATCGGTGCGGCGTCAATGTCGGCGACCAATTAGGAGTTGAAGTAAGCGGATTTAAAGAAATATCTTACAATGGAAAATGATCTTTAGATCAATGACCGCCGGTAAAAAGTCAGTCGATGCAACGCGCGCACGCACACACACACACACACACACACATATTTAATTAAAATTTTGTCATAAGGACAACCACAGGATTTTGCCGGGATCGGGTGCTAATCTGAAAAATTGCACCCGATCTCAGCGAAATCGCGGTAAAATTTCAGCCATAACCACGTCTTACAATCGTGAGATAGGTTGTTACAGTCTGTGAGGGAATCAATCCGCCGATCCGGCAAAATTCTCGTGCACCCTAAGCACACCGAGCGACCCAAGGACGACCGCCTTCTGCATTTTACACGCAAGTGTTTTAGCATATTGTTCACAAGCAGGGATGCTTTTCAGGCTATTAAACAGTGAAAGCTTGGCACCTCCAATAGCGCCGATGATAAGGACGATTAATTTAACAGAATATTCCGGGTACAATCGTCGCCACTCCCTTACCTCTCTTTCTTTTCATTCTCCTTGGCTGTGACGTTTTTGTCATCAAGTGCCGAAAATTCGATTACGGACATGATTCGCTTCTCGAAGTCAAGGAGAACTATGACAGGCCTTGAGTGTGCACTTCTCATTCTCGACAATTGACTTATTTCCCTCTTAGTGTCGCATTGTGCCTTTAGATATAAGTTGTTCCCGCATGAGTTGGACAACTAGATAGTATGTGTCCTAGACGCTCAGGATGTGCATGGCACGCCCTGAAGCTATCATCGGGAATGTCTTGGCTCAAAATGTGGCGACGGTATATTAAGTTGGAAATAACACCATATTGACATGCCAAAATGAAATTCTCGGTGCCCGACTTCAATCCGCATGATTTAAGGAAAGCAAAAGTTAGCTCACACGATATTGACTGATAAGATTTAAATGCATTCTACTCACTCCTGATAGTGAAGTTAAGTCCGAGTGTTTCAGCAGCCTCCTCCACTGCTTTGTACAGAAACGCTCCTTTGCCCTCTTATTCATGCTTCCTGACTATTTGAAAAAGAGGATCTCTTCAATTTGCGACTCAATGTGCTGTACCTAAAATAATCCTGGTGTGAAGACATTCAATATTCAATATTCGGCGAGCACCTTAGCGGTGTGAGATGTAGAGTCGCGGAACAGAAGACTTAAGATGCATGCTTTTGTTTATGTACATAACCTTTCGTGTCCCGATATCAAGGGATCTGAGCTCGTTCTTCGTCCAGGGAACCACTCCAAATGAATAGAGTACTACCGGGACGGCAAGCATGCTCGTTGCAGATACTTTGTTCCTCGCCGACAGTCTTGATACCATCTGGTCCTGGAACGGAATAGTTTTTCATACCTCTCAATATTTTTTTCACCTCCTGGGTCTCTCCAAAAGATTCGACCTCCTCTGGGTTGGGCGGGTGGTCGACAGCAACTGGAGGGTCTTAAAACTCTAGACTTCTCTTAGCGTCAGATAGTAACCGTATTCTCTCAACAATATGCTGCCTGATGGTCAGCAGCTTTGACTTGTCAAGTGTGTGATGACGGATACGGAGTTCGCGCGTGAACTTTCGAACCTTGGCGGTGAAATTCCTGCCAGATGTTATATAGTTAATCACAGACTGAATGTGGGATGCGGACTGTCTTGCCCAGCCTATCTTTATGGCGGGTTAATGCATTCGTCTGTTGGTCGTATGATCAACCGTTGGTTTTTTACGGTTTTTTCGTAGCTCAGTGGGGACCCTGTGTACTTACACAGGAATATACTCGAGGAATCGCCTGTTCTCTCGACGCATGCATATATCTGGACCACATATTCACCTCATATTTAAAGTGGTAAACACCTACTTCTCAGTGGCTGGTATAAGAAAAAAGACAAATTGTCCAACCCACAGAATTATAGGTCAATAACTTGTTGGAACACATTGTACAAGATCTTTACAGCTGTCCTGAAGAACAGGATTGTTCAAAGAATTGAGCCTGTATGGAGAGAGATCTATGAACGTGGCTCGAAAAAAAAGTGTCGTAGGATTCCGAGAGAACCTGCTAATTAGCCGGTGCGTCTTCAAAGACGCAGCAGCCCATAAACGTGTTCTGTCTATGGCATGGATTAACCACTAGAAAGTTCTCGATTCAACCTCTAATCTTATCATCTGTCTGTTGGAAGGCTTGAA
Source organism: Druon quercuslanigerum (assembly GCA_010014905.2). Taxonomy (NCBI): domain Eukaryota; kingdom Metazoa; phylum Arthropoda; class Insecta; order Hymenoptera; family Cynipidae; genus Druon; species Druon quercuslanigerum. Next base: position 7,288 of record JAAAKG020132633.1, read on the forward strand.
GGTTCATATACACATAGTGAGACACATAGAGAGATTAATGCCCCTTTAGAAAACTAGGTTTATTATCACACTTCTGCCTCTATCTCTAGCACTGCGAAATTCTTCTGGATATCTCTGTGACGACATTAATCATCTAGAGCATAAGGGCACTCATATATTTTATATGGGTGACCTTAAGATCTATACTGCTGGTAAAAGAAAACTTCAGAGTGCGACGAAAACTTAATAACTTCCCCGAATACCCTGACCTCGTCGACAGAAGCGCTATATGACAACACGATGAACAGACCTATACACACCTGGGCTTGCCACAGAGCCAAATTCAGAATGTGACATCTATAAAGGACACTCTACGAAGCGGATGCAAACGTCTCATCTGCTAGATTTGGTCTTCCTAACTTTCGGCGAGGAACAAAGTATCTGCAACAAACACCTTTGCCGTCCTGGTGGCAATTCTAGAAAATCCCCACAACAGTATCATTCTCTATGTGAGAGTGGAGTTAAACAATCATCGCCTGGACCTACTGGGAGCAACCTTCATCTAAAAATGACTTAAGCTGCCAACATAACCGCGGTAAATCACACCTACGGCCACGTCTCACGAACGTTAGATGGGTGGTCACAGAGCAGGATTAAATCACAACGACAGGCCAGCATAACCCTCGTGTATCTTGAGGGCACGAGGCGATCCAAGGATGACGGCATTCTGTATCCACTTCGCAAGTGCCTTGGCAAAAATTTTAAATCGTGGGTACCGGTTTAACATCACTAATCAGTGATACTTTCGAACCTCCCAGAGCTCCGATCACAAGGACAATTACTTTAACCGAAAGTTTTTGGTACAGTCGTTGCAGCTCTCAGTTGAGGTCTTGATACCTCTCCTCCTTATCTTTCTCCATAGCAGTCATATTGTAGTCGGCCGAAGCGGAAAATTCGATTACGCATTTTAGTTCGTTTCTCGAAGTCTTGGGGATCTCTGCCTTTTACAACGATGTAAGCTGTACTTAGAACAATTCGGTTATGAAGGCACTGGAGATTCAGAAATCCACGTCCGCCTTGACGGCGTGAGGTCGTCCTTCGTCCATTGAACCACCTTAAATGAATAGAGTGCAATCGAGACGGGAAGCATGTTAGTCGCAGGTATCTTGTTCAATGCCGCAAGATTTTAAGACCACGTCCTTCAAATAAGATGATTGTTTTCCTTCAGAGAGACTCCTTCACTGAATACGGCTTTGAGGCACTCTCAGGTATATACAGGTCTCCCCGATGTCGAGGTTTCTAATAAGACTGATATCCACAAGCAACCTTTTCCAATGCAAAGTTCATACGAATCTCTCCTGTGCACTTCTTGACCATATTTACAGCAGTCTATAGTTTACTTTAACCAGAAGCATAGATCTTCGGGTCATCTATGTAAAATCTTTATATGAATATCGATGTGTGGATGAACCTTTAGGCTTTCCAAGAGACTGATGATAAACCTATTAGACATTCAATCGAACATGTTCTGGTAGTCGATTCAGGCGATTGAGGGACGCACAAATGAGCTGCAGCGTCTTTGTAGACGCACCTGCCAAATAGCACGTTCTATCGGCAACCTCTTACACTTTTTTCTCTCCACGCTACCTGTTCGGCAGTCCTCCTCGAGCGCTATGAGGTTTTCACAAAACTCTTTCAAACCGGATGATATTCTTAGTATCTTTTTTCAACTCCAATGTTTTCGGGATCTTTATACCTGTGTTCAGAAAGTCTACTTTGTTGGGCTTTGGTAGATTTTGGACAAAAACAGGATGATCTCTAAAAGGTGCGAAGGGTCAGCGAAAAACTGTTGATTCTCCCTGATTCATTGTTCCGTCTTCTGTATTCTCCTCCTGGCGTCAGATAATACTCCTATTTGGTCAAGAATAGGCTGCTTGATTGTAAGCAGCTTTGACTTGTACTGTGTGTGATTGAAGATCCTCTGTTCTTGGGCGAACTTTCAACCCTTTCCGTAAACGGTCTACCAAATGTTATGTAGCCAATCACACCCTAGACGAGAGACACATTCTGTCTTTTCTAACCAATCTTCTTGTTCAGTTAATGCAGGTATCTTTTTGGCTTTTGAAACATCTTCGTTTTCAGCCTTCGATTTGCATCAGCCAAAACTCTCGCAGCACCATAAGCTGAACAATTAATGGTCCAGAGGTCGGAATCTTCCAAGATATTCCCGCGGAGGCAGGCGATTGGATTGATGGCGGTTGGACGAAGGCTAGCGGTTGGTTAAGGAAAGAGCTCCACGTATATATCCCTTTTTCAAAAGATAGGCAACTTGATTTCGCAATGATTGATGCAAAACGTGCTTCAGGCGCTTAGTGCATAGAAGATCCACTTCGGAATGAGCGTTTCCAACCTAAAATATGAGGTGAATATACGCGTTAAATATAGGTGTTTAGGAGTAAACAGCTTCCACCACAAATTCATGATACACAGCTCCTGGAAGCTATTTATGTTCTCTAAGTTTTCGTCCAGTCTATGTTGCACTTCGTAGACTTCTCTTAAAAATACTTAGACCTCCTCTGGTTTGGGCAGGTGTTCGACAGTAACTAGAGGTTCTTGGAAGAGTCGAGATGGATCAAGAGAAACTGTTGGTTTTTGCTGATCTCAGATGTTATAAAGTGGTCGCAAAACTCCTTGATGCGGATGATATTATCAGTATCTCCTTTCAAGTCCAGTTTTTTTCTTCTATCTCTCTCCAAAAAGTCTCTACCTCGTCAGACAAAGCTTTCGCAGCACCATAAATTAAACAATTGATGGTCCAAAGGTCGGACTCCTCAAAGATATTCTCTGGAAGGCAGCTAGGGAAAGAGTTTGTCCTTGTAGAGCCCGGCATGCAACAATAAGGCTGCATGCTCTGAGGGGTCGCCCGGTATCTCAGAGTCACCGTTGACGACACCTCGCCCAAGTGCCATTTAGCATTCGGCACAGTAACTACGCGTCCGCTTACGGGTTATTCCTTCGGGATCATCCCAGCAGTCCGCGACTACTTATTAATTAATATAAGCATATTCAGCAGAAACATTTCTTACAGGGAGTCTCTATCCGTAACCCGAGGACGGGTATTTGAAGATTCCAGATGGTTCAGAGAAAATCTGTTGGTCATCTCTGACCCACTTTTCTCTCCACTCTAGACTTCTCCTGGCATGAGATATTCTGTTAACCATATGCTTCCTGGAGGTCACCGGTTTGGACTTGCTACGTGTCTGATAATAGATCCGCGCAGTTCGCGCGAGAAATTTCGAACACTGGTGGTGAAATTCATACCAAATGTTATGTATTGCCTTGCCCATCCTATCTTTGTGGTGAGTTCATGCATTCTTCCTTTGGTCTTAGTATTAGCCGTTGATTTTGTTTTACAGTTTAAATCTCCACAAAGCTCGTCATCCAGTTCAGCCAGATATGTAGGATTAAGAGAAAGCTGAATGTTGATGTTTCTCCGGGTCCTGAAGTATCGCTCTCCGTCTATTCGATGTCTTCTCGCAGTTAGCCTCAGTTTCGCCTATCTTTTTTTTTGTTCTCAGCTTGTTCTGGCTGCTGCTGAACAGACGCTAAGCTTATATAACGCCTTTTTCGGAGTTCCTTGGCACGGTTTCGCAATCGTTGGTGCAAAAAATGCGAGAGCTCCGGGTCTTTCTGGCACCACTGAGCATACTGGTATCATAGCAATCCAGCAGGCCGTACCTGAATTTGTCCGTCCACACAAAAGTATTGAGATTTTGCCGATCCATTACATTGACTCCACCATGATTGACTCCCCCAACTCTAGGGTAGTCGGCATTGTTGACCAACCCATTGTTGTGAGCCCTGCGTGTACGATTGTTTTGAACCGCACTTACAATAACTATACAGTTGTCACTGTTGTTCCCACGAGCAGCCAGAGAAAAGGTTTCGTCCATTAGTACAAAGCCCCCCATTCAAGGATAAGGCTACATACTCTTGGGGGTTAATTCTTTCGGGACCATCCCTTGACAATTGTCTGTAGCTGGGTATTAACTATTGTACCTATATTCAGCAGAAACACTTGGTACAGGGACCCTATCACGTGTTGCTAAGTGGAGGGGGTGTGAAATGTAAAATAACTGGACGGTGCGTTTTGATATATCTGATCATTGACATAACTGAGCTTTAAATAAGTGGCAGTTGTGTGTAATCATTATTTCCAGGAACTTTCTCAGTAGTTTTTCATATCTTGTCTTCTGTTGACGCCTTGGAGATTCTTGATCAGGGAAGTTAGTCTAAATTTCGAAGTCATACATGCTTCGCGCTTTTTCTCATCAGTCACCAGTAAAGTTGTTTTTTTGTCAATATAGATATCCGTAATCCATGAAATCATCGGTTAGGACTTTGGTTATTCCGTATTTCCATCAGAGAAACTTTTGATGGAGGACGTGATACATTTTGCGCCAATCGCCAGATGTAAATGAGGTCGTCTGATTCGGATTCAGTTAGCAGGTTTCCGATTGTTGCAAGCAAACTTTCGTTGGAAAGATCATCACTTTGGCTATCTAGAATCACAATTTCTTGCCTAGTGCACTGGGGTTCAGATTTAGCTGTTTCAGCATCTACATTGTAAACAATACTTGCAGCACTCTCGTCTTGCGTACCATCTTCATTGCACTGTGCTTCAAACCTTACAATTTCTGCTTCCCTCCTTCCTCCTTCACTAATGCCCAGCACAAATTTGTAAATCGTTAAATAATTTTCCGCCCGCTACTCACCTCGTTACTCTCTGACCCATTTTCAAAGACTCAATATTGCGTCTGATAGTCTTCGCAATCTGAAAAATGTTCACTGTAAGAATGTTATACAATTACTTAATATTTATTTATTATTATATTACTTTTTTATTGGGTAACTTAAAATAAGGTAGTGCGAATTCAAAGAATGAGAAAAATGCTATTTTACCACACAATCAATAAAATTACTTATACACATTAAAAAAACGTTTTTGCACCTCAAAATAAGAAAGCGTTGGGCTTGCGACCAATAGTGCCCAAGAGCTGTTTTTTGTTGCTTTCTTGTACGTTGTTTGTCCTGTTTCGCAATCTGTAGACCATAAAACCTTCTGGCTTCATCTCATTCAACCAGCAAGATTCAAAGTAATAAAAAAAGACACAAAATCACTTTCGTCTTTCGTCACTTAGTTCTTCTTCATTGATGACGTATGTCGACGAAATCAGATGAATTGGAAAAATCGCTAAAGATGTAACTTTTCTCATGAAACACAGGTCATAAGATTTGAGGTTTCTTGAGTCGTTTTTGTTCAAGAGGCCTTTCTTTTGCGCGTTTTTCATTAGATCCTACATACATAAGAAATAATAATAGACATTACCCAGCTCATGTACATAAAACACTATTCCAGAACTGTTACACAACTATCAAAGAACAAATTTACATCGTAACACTGTTATATATGTGTTACGGCACTATTGCAGAACATGGTTAATCTGTAACCCTGTTTCTAAGTTGTTCTAATAATAATTTTTAACAGGTAAGGCTGTTCTAGATTTGCAACAGATCTCTGACAGAACATGGTTCCGTAACCGCGTTACGGAACTGCTACATGCATTTAGGGACAATATTACTCGTCACCTGGTCTCACCCCGTTCATAACCAGTTAGAAAAATTGTTCTTTTCTGTCCTAGAACTGCTATAGCACAGTTATATAGCAGTGTCCACTGAGGTAACTCTAGAGAAAAAGGTTCTCTAAGCCTAAGAGGAGATGCAGAAGGAAAATGTAAACCCTTATGGGACACATTAGAAACTTCCATTCCATGTAGTGTCAGTATAATCTGAAAATTCCCAATTCCTGTAGAGAATAGTCCGAGGCTTTTACCACAAAAATTCTACAAAAGGATAGGTAATTTCGCCTAAAAATTATTATCGTTAGAAATATCTATGTTGTGAACAGACTTCGCATCTGTAATAAGGATAAAGGGCTCTTGGTCCTCCACCTCAGCACTGGAATACAGCCGACCCTGGAATCGTGGGAACGACTCTCGCTTCTCACTCCCTCCCTCAACAGCGGCTGATAAAGGACTAATGAAGGAAGGACGGGACGATTAGATGGACGAATAGGAAGTGGATCTCGTCAGCTATCTTTCTCTCGACCGCTGTGAATTACGGAAATTAAGTTGTGAGCATCAAGCTTTCCCCCTAATTATGTGATTCCTCCCGTTTCTCATATACGCAGGTAAGCGCAAAAATCGGCCTCTTGGCGTCTGTACACTCGTCGTGTAAACACGTGATGCCGACTTCGACTGATCCCAGCTTGTTTAAGGTAGGACCTCTTTCCTATTAATGATTTAGCCAAGCACCTTTTTTATATCTTATGATTGCATTAATTTCTTTTTTTCTTCAAACTCCTCGGCTAAATCACCATGCTATTGATTTTTCTGGTTTAAAACAGTTTTGAATGCTTTACTTTGTGATATTACGATTGTTCTTTGCCGTGAACATGTTTTCGTAAATAATTATTGAATAATCTGGAGTGCCGAATGGTAAAAATTAAGTGCTATGTTATTATAGTATGTTATCGATCCCCATAATTTTCCTAAATTTTGTTTAATATTTTATCGAACCCCATCCCCCAATTTTTCGTATACATGGATATGTGCTATGTTATAATAATATCAATGGGTTCTACGAAAAACTATCTTTTCGACTATATTTTCGGAAGGCTATCTTTCCGTTACCGTTAAGAATTAGGCTATCTTCATTTAGCTAAATTTTCATGAGGAAAAAATAATCCATTATTTCTTGTAACATTTCCTACGAATTCAAAACTCCAGTAATTTTTATTAAAGTTTATAATGTAATGTAGGCTCCTGTAACTTTTAAAACAGGAAACTTTAAAACATTTTATTTCTTTAAAAACTTCTACGTGTTTACTAAATTTCATATAAAATGAAGTTAGCCTAATTATTAACGGTAACGAGAATATAGCCTATTCTTCGTAGAACCGATCGGAATGTTATCGATCCCCATAATTTTCCTGAATGTTGTTTAATATGTGCCCGACCCCCCCCCCCCCCCCTATTCTTTAATGTAGATGTCGGTGGTGTAGTTAAAACTAAGTTGTTACCTACTCTATTTCTGAAACCTAATCAGTAAAATG